>CAJUYI010002399.1:0-32352 GCA_910591695.1 Galerucella pusilla
GCCGGTCCACGAAAATTTAAAGTTGGCGACATTGTGCGCATATCCAAAGCAAAACATGTCTTTGAAAAAGGATATACACCCAATTGGACTACAGAACTATTCAAAATCATCAAAGTTAAAATAACCAATCCTGCTACGTATTTACTTGAAGACATGCAAGGGACACCAATCAGCGGCTGCTTCTATGACGAAGAACTACAGAAAACATCGAATCCGGACGTTTACTTGGTGGAAAAAGTTCTTCGACGTAAAGGCAAGAAACTGCTCGTGAAATGGTTAGGCTTAGACAAAAAACATAACAGCTGGATTAATGGAGTTGATGTTTTATGACGTAAAAGACCACACACGCTATAAATTGGAGTCGTTTCAGATCTCAAACTCAGTTAGCAGCATGCAAGGTGTCAGTAGTGGTGGTGACGATAGTAGTAGTAGTAGTGATAATAACTATACTGCAGAGGTGGATACAATTTTGAAAAACTATGAGTTTGCTGCAAAGTCTGAAAATGTGTACCTGCTTTCAACACAATATTCAATTTCCGGTTATGAAGTGAAATGTGGAATAAGTCCTGCTAGATCATTCACGCCTGCTGTAATTTTATCTCAGCAGCTCAAGTTCGGCAAAATTTCCTTTAGCATTCACGAATGGCATACCTTTATTTCAATAATGATGCAACAGATGACCGTAGATGAGTTCAAACCTGATTCGATTCCATGTGGAGACTACTGCACCATTACCCCATTAAATTACGATGACTGTAAGGTAATTTTTGTGAGGAAACATGGCGTCGAGTATTACATGGATGAAGAAGAAGTATCCCAAATTTTAAAATTAAATAATTTAATTATACAACGTATAGCTATGTTGGAAAATTTAAATTTTTGTCAATATTATTATAATGTTTTGGATTTCTGTAAAACTATCACCTCTGAAAGTCCTTTACAAATTTTACATGCATTTTGTTCCATAACTCCAAACGATATGTTAAACAACGCTCTCAGAGAATATGTATACTTTTATAAACTTAAAGTTATCAATGATTTAAATAAATAGTTGTATATTATCGGTGTTTTCTTGAACATTGCATAGCCTTTTCGAATTTGGCTAAATACAATCCTGATGATCTTATTCATCGAATTTAAGGTTAGCCATATGTCAAAATAGCAGATAAAATAAACGAAATGCCGAAAACCCGGATATACGTCACAATAGATGACGCACACCAAAAAGGGTATTATTTTAACTATAAGAACCATCCTAGTACAACAATAAAAAATTTATGCGATATAACAATACCAAGCTTTATGTTTCTGGCAACTGCTCCGTCGTTTCCAAACTTCCGACTATATGTTGGACACCAAAAATTTTCTATGGAAATTTGATTTAAATGATATGCGAATCCCCTCAAGTCCTGATGATCTTCATGATTATCTTCCTGCACAACTTAAGTCTTCATCTATATATCGCATATTTTTTCAAAATTCTGAGGGTTCCCTTTTGGTAATCGACAACACCACTAAAGACTTTCTTACATCATCTTTCCCAGATTTACGCATAACAAGAAATAATATTAATTTTAAATTCAAAGAAATCAATGCAGTTTATCAAGACCATCATGGTAGAAATTTCGTTTTTTACGATACCTATAATTATATCGAATTTACCATGTTTCCTTTCCTATTAAAGACGCGTGGACGAATTGCTGATCAATTTCCAGGCCTACCACTGGGTATAACAAGTGCCTTCAAGTTCATTGATGGATATATATATTTCTTGAAAGGAGACACATATATTATAAATTCAGGGAATATACAAAGAAGCTGAAAAATTTAATTGGAACCGGTTCGGAATGTTCCAAAGAAGGATTAAAAGAACAGCTAAAGAATTTACTTAGCAAAATCATATCTTTTTATGAATAAATCAATATGTTTTCTGATTTAATTAAATTCTTATTTCTCCCAATCTTATGACATGAGTCATAGCACTTTGTGGATAAATGGCGTCATTCAGTTTGATCTATAGATCAAGAATCATATGTGTATATGTTAAAAGAATAAATATTATGATTAATTCACATAGATTTTTCTTTGTACTCTCCGCTACACACTCTGCATATGTCGATATTAATGCTAATGACCCTACGGCACTATACGTCACATGTGACGTTTTGACGTTTGTTATTTGACATGTGACGTTTGTCGTTCGATGTTACATGTGACGTTTAACGCTACATTTGACATGTAACGTTTAACATTCGACGTGTGACATAAATTAGACGGAAGACAAGTTTGAAATAAAATTATGAAAATTGACTTTATTTCTTCACCATAGTACACCTCAACAGATCAAAAAGTCCTTCAAATATGCTTCATGACAGAGCAGTGGTTCGCAACCTTTTTCAGTCAAAATCCTCAATAAATTTATGTTTCATTGTTTAATAAGTATTAAAAAGACAAAATCCGGTTGAGAACCACTGACCATACGTCTTATCATGTTCAAATACCTGTTGTGGTTAAAACTTCTTTGTAACTCAAGGTAGTGTGACAGATAAGCAATTTAATTCTAGAGTTTATTTTTAAAATATTATTGATAATGAGAAATAATTTTTGTTAATAAAATCTTTAGATGATTTAAAATGGTCTCTATTGGGGGATGGAATATCATTGTTCCAATTAAAGGGTACAACTGTGTTTTTAAACTCATTTGTAGAAGGTAGTGTTTTTAAAAAGTGTGACCGTCAATGGAATGCGCCTGTAACATCTGTTGGTATCCCTGAGAAAATATCTTTTATTTGATAATAGAGTTTTGGTTATAATTATCAATATTATAAAATACATTTTCCCATGATTGCTTTGTGTTTATTCGAGAATTTTTGGGTTCGAATTAATCCTTTTGCAAACTAGGAAAATCTGTTACATAATATTTACGGACATTGCAATCAAATTACCAAAAGATCATCAGCTGGTTGTATGGGAAGTTTTTCAATTTTCCATAATGTTCATTAATAAATGATAATTTTAAAATTGACCATAAACACTCCGGATAAGTTCTTAACGGGTTGAGGTCTTTGACGAAGTGTCTTTGTAGTGGTAGGTTTGACAGAATTATGTTTGGTTCTTGGCCCATACAGAGCCAGCCAATTTTGGAGCCTCGTTGAATTGATACATTATTGCTGTGTCACTGTGCACCTAGTCCAATTTAATACATAAGTAGACTAGTTCGATGAACTTGATCCATCCAAACTTTTCATCACCATCAAATATGAAGTTCAATTTGACGTGATAACGCAACATTTGACGTGACAACGTGACGTTTGTCGTGATAACGTGACGTTTGACGTAACAATGTGACATTTGACGTGATAGCGTGACAATTGACGTGACAACGTGACGTTTGACGTGACAACGTAACGTTTGACGTGACAACGTGACGTTTGACGTGACAACGTGACGTTTGACGTGACAACGCGACATTTTGACGTGACATCCAACAGTAGTGATATGTAGCAGAAGTAGCTCCATTTGGTTGGAGTTTATTTGGTATATCGTAACCTGAAGAGGGTCTACTGAAGCATTTAAAAACAATGCTGTCCAGTATAGACCATAACAAAGTAGAGACTATCCCATTAAAAATATATAATTAATGTATAATAACCTTGGGCGGGCTTGTTTCCTCTACTTCACGCAACGCATTCCATTTCTACAGGGTGGTTATAAAATGGTGATTCACCAGTGAGTGTTGAATAACTCAGAAAGACATCATCATCAACCATTTTTTTTATTTAACATATACTGTATTACCGAAGATTTATTAAAAATATATTTTAGAGTGATTAGTTTTTATTGGAAAAACACCTTGTATATACCCTAACAAGGATAGTGGAATTTTATATTTTATCACATAACGTTTCACATTTTTTCACTCTGATAATTGGCATGTGACGTTTTGACCTTTTTCGAAAGACTGAATATAGAACCTTCTATATTTTCGCAAATTATTTTTATAAAGTTTTCACTTAATGTATCCATATCTAAAACAATCGTATATGTCACCTGTCTTTGTATGATACACACTATGTTTTGTCCCATACTTTTTGCTGCACCCTGTATATGTTAAAAGAATGTTGGGTTTTTTTTCAACGATATGTCATAGCGGTAGTGAACGTGTCTTTCCAACGTCACTTGAGATAATTTTGCAACACTCTGTGTATGATAAAAGAGTAGGTATCATAAGAATTTGTGTTGCTATAATATATTCAGTTAAAGTTCAATAAAATTCTCGAATAGCACTTTGAGTCTTCACATGAATGTAGGAAAAAGAAATAAAAAATGAATTTTATAATATATATATTTATGATAAACAATAACTATAAAACTTACACATTTTAAAAGTCTAAATCACAAAATTTGATTGAACCAACAAAAGATTAATATATATTTATGATAAACAATAACTATAAAACTTACACATCTTAAAGAACTACCTGGAATTATTATATTATCAAACCGAGGCTTCATCCGGTTCTACTATTCGATACATTTTAATGTAACGTTCGTAGGAATTTCAGAAAAACAATTTAATTATTTGCAAAAGTTTATTTTAAAAATATTATTGATAAAAAGAAATTATTTTTGTTAATAAAGTCTTGAGATGATTTAAAAGGTCTCCATTAGGACATGGAATATCAAATATGTTCCAATTAAAGGGTCCGGCTGCAACAAGTTTTTTGGTAAACTCATTATATTTGTAGTATGTGGTGTTTTTGAAAAAGTACATGTGTCCGTCAATGTACTGGAATGCTCCCGTAACATCTGTGGGTAGTCCAGGGAAAATATCTTTTATTTGTCCTCTATTCTGGATAGTTTTCAAGTTCTTGTCAAATTCAATATAATTACTGTTATTATAAAATACATATATTTTCCCATGATTGCTTTGAAACATTGTGTTTATTTGAGAATTTTTAGGTATAATTAAATTATTTTCCTCAAGTATTTGTAGAGCGGGAAAATCTGCTACATAGTATTTACGGTCATTGACTGCTATTAAATTATTTGAAGAACTTTGAAAAATTTGAATTACGGGGCCCACTTCTTCAGGTAAATAATCCTCGAGTATTTCTGGTTGCGAGGGAATAAGTTTCGAGTTCAAATCAATTTTCCATAGGGAATTTCCATTAATAATATATAAATGGTAATTTTCAAATTCACCAGCCATGGCAATGAACATATACTCCGGTGTTATATCGCATAAATTTTTATCCGGTTCATTTGGTTGATGTCTATGATCAAGTGTAGTCGGTGGTGGAGGAGATGTGGGTTTGAAAGGATTATCCACATATGTATTGATTGGTCCATAAAGAGCTTCAAGGGCCATTTTATCATCCTCATCCAATTTAGGAGCAATGTTGAATTGATACCATGGATACATTATTGCTGACTCAATATCACTGTGAGCAATTCCTAGGATATGTCCAATTTCATGAATTAATACCATAAGTAGACTAGTCTGATCTTCTGAAGTTGATCCATCCAAACTTAAATCCCACTTCTCATCACCATCAATATGAAGCTCTACACAACTGTTGCCTCTTGGGAAATAAGCATGTGCCAACACCTTTCCGGGACCATCAAATGTACTGGAGCACTCATCTCTACCTTGGCAATCTGCTCGAAAATAGTGCTTTCCCCGTACAACTGTAATAGTTATATCGGGAGCATAAGGTAGTGTTTTGTGTATTAATTCAAATTTAAACTTTGAACTGTTACTCCACACTTCAAAACCCTTTTTGGTTACTTCAAGATATTCTGGAGTTGCCTGAGGGAAATACCATTTCAAATCAAATTTTGACCATTTTGATTTAACTCTAAAAGAATGATCATCGTCGGAAGCTGCTTCACTTACATTACATCTTGGTCTATTTAGAAGTTGAAATATGTTGACGAATCAATTGCCACAGCAAAAGCCTTTATTCGAAAAGAATTTACTGCTTCTACGAATACAAGCATACGTGGATTGAGAAAAGAATTTACAGAAAATATCAGAACCCTCTCTGATTTGAAAAATAACATTTCAGATATTGAGAACAATATTAAGGTTATGAATACGAATACCGTTAACCGCATTAACAGTCTGGAGCTGAAGCTAGCTGGTAATACGTCATAATATGTATTCTAAAGAAAAAATTCAGCTTGTAAACGAACTTCACAAACCGATACGGAAAAAATTTCCTCGGAGACGCACTATTATTAAGGGCCTTGACGATCTTTGGCAAATGGATCTTGCGGAGATGAGGAATTTTGCTCCACAAAATAGGAATCATAAAATGATACTGGTCGTCATTGATTGTTTTTCAAAGTTTGTGTGGACACGCCCACTAAAGACGAAGACCGGAGAGGAGATTACTCGGACATTCTCGGACATTCTCGCTCACACTAGACGAATACCAAAAAATCTGCAATCTGATCAGGGAAAGGAATTTTACAACGGCAAATTTCAATTGGACTACAGAACTATTCAAAATCATCAAAGTTAAAATTACCAATCCTGCTACGTATTTACTATCACCATCAACCCTTATTTGCAAAACTACCAATATCCATTACCAAGGGCGGATGAGTTGTTTGCAAAATTAGGAGGAGGTATCGAATTTAGTAAAATTGATTTATCAAATGCCTACCAGCAAATTTTGTTGGAGGATGATTCAAAAAAATTTACCACTATTTCTACACATAAAGGTTTTTTTGTATATAATAGATTGCCTTTTGGCATATCATCTGGTCCAGCAATTTTTCAAAAAATAATGGAAACTTTATTCCAAGGGCTAGAAGGGGTAATTTGTTTTCTAGATGATATTTTAATTACGGGAGGTACCAAAAGTCAACATTTAAAAAATTTAGAGAAAGTTTTAAAAATATTATTGGATTCAAATTTTAGAGTTTCGATAGAGAAATGTAATTTTTTTCAAAAATCAGTAAAATATTTAGGATTTATTATTTCAAAAGAGGGTCTTCATCCCTGTATGGAAAAGATTAAAGCTATAAAAAATGCACCAAATCCAAGTAACATAACTGAATTAAAATCTTTTTTGGGTTTAGTAAATTATTATGGAAAATTTATAAAAAATTTATCCACACTTTTGTATCCTTTATATAATCTTTTAAAAAAATCTGTTAAATGGAATTGGGACAAGTCATGTCAAAAATCTTTTGAAATTATAAAAAATAAATTGACAACCGAAGATGTATTGGTACATTTTCAACCCAAATTGCCCATTAAATTAATTGTAGATGCCTCAAACGTAGGAATAGGGCCAATGTTTTTGAGGACAAAATAGAAAAACCAGTAGCTTTTGCTTCTCGGACATTATCTAGTGCTGAACAAAAATATTCGCAAATTGAAAGAGAAGCTCTGGCGATGATTTTTGGCTTAAATAAGTTTTACGAGTATTTATATGCAAATTTTTTTATACTAGTTACAGACCATTTACCTTTAGTGACAATTTTTAGCCCTAATAAGGGTATTCCACAATTTTCAGCAAATAGGCTCCGTAGGTGGGCAGTTATATTGTCAAATTACAATTATAAAATTGAATATATTAAATCAGAACATAACAAAGCTGATTTTTTATCCAGATTGCCAATTGAGGAATCAAATAATTTAGTAAAAATTGATAATGACTTTTTGAATTATTTTTCAATGGATAATGAAATTCAAGTTAAATTTGAAGATGTACAGCTTAATTCATCAAAAGATAATTTCTTACAAAAAATAATAAGTTTTGTCAAAACAGGCTTTTGGCCTGGTTTTGCAGAAAAGCATGACAAATTTAAACATTTTTTTAATAAAAAATATGAACTCTCAATAGAAAATGAGTGTTTAGTATGGAATAATAGAGTGGTCATACCAGAGTCATTACAAGATAGGGTCTTGCAAGAACTTCACCAAACCCATTTGGGCATAACAAAGATGAAGGGAATTGCAAGAGCTTATTTTTGGTGGCCCCAAATGGATAAGCAAATAGAAAATTTTGTTAAAAATTGTGAAGTATGTAGTTTGCTCAGCCCAACTCCAGGTAAATCTGAATTATGTTCATGGATATGGCCTGAAAAAGTTTTTGACAGAATTCATGTTGATTTTTGGTGGTCCATTTCTCACCAAAACTTTTCTGATTTTAGTCGATGCTCATTCAAAATGGTTAGAATGTTTTATAATAAATTCAGCTAGTAGCCAAGTGACAATAAAACATTTAAGATCAATATTTTCATGTTTTGGTTTACCCAAACAACTGGTTTCTGATAATGGTACTGCTTTTACCTCAGAAGAATTTTCAAAGTTTATAAGATTAAATAATATTGATCACAATTTTTCACCTCCCTATCATGCTCAGTCAAATGGACAAGCAGAATCAAGTGTAAAAATTATTAAAAATGCCATTAAAAAACTAGTTTTTGAAAACAAAAATCATTCTGATTTGGAATTTATTCTCTCTAATTTTCTTTTTGACTATAGAAATTCGATACACTCCGCTACTGGTGTTACCCCCGCTGAATTAGTTTTTCGACATAAAATTAATACAAGATTTAGTTTATTGAGACCTAATAATAAAGTTAAATCTAAAGTTTTACAGGGTCAATTGAAACAAAAACAAAATTTTTCAGGAGGGAGAATATTAGAGATTAAGATAGGAGACGAAGTATTAGCTAGGGAGTACAAAAATAATAAATCTTTTTGGAAAAAAGGAAAAGTTTTAAAGCTAATAGGGGATAAAATGTTTCAAATTTATATTCCAGAATTAGATTTAGTTTGGAAACGTCATTTAGATCAAATTAAAATAGTAAATAAAAATACTTTACCAGTTGAAATGGAGAAACCTTCTCCAGAAAAAGTAACTTCACAAGTTAAATTGACACCAAATACTTCAACTCTCTCTAGACCAAAAAGAAATACTAAACCTCCTGAAAGATTGGAATATTAAAGGTGGAGTATAGAATAGTTAGGATTAAGTTATTATTGTATTATATAAATAAGAAAATACTTTTTTTTTAGGGTTAGATTAAGATAATTATTGTATAATTATTATACTCTGCAATATTGTATTACTTTGGGGTTTAGTTAAATCAGTAAAAAAATATGTGTATATAATTAAGTTTAAAAATTTCTAAGAGGGGAAATGTTATATCTTGTTAATTTAATATTTAATGATACGCCTATGGCAGGTACTTATAGTTTTTGTTTATTACAAATTTGATATTTATTGGCGAGTTTTATATGATGTCCTCTCTTGTCGTGTGTACCTTGTTGGAAATAAACTAATTGGTAATAGACCGTATTTTACTAAAAGTTCTTCCAACCGAAACACTTCTTCAAGTTAAGAAGACTAATTATATGTTACTCAAATTAGTAACAAATATAACAGAATCAGAATTCGTAACAATAATACCAAGCTCAAAATATTTTTTAAAATCTGAAAATCAAATAAAACCTCTAAACGACATTTATGTACACGAATTGAAACCTTCCAATGTCCTTCATATCTTCAAGACAATAACAAACAGCTATGCGAAGAACAAATATTGTTAACACCAGCTGTGAATACTCAAAAATCAAAATTTCAAAAAATTAGTTATTCCAGAAATAAACCAGTATTTGGCCATATTTCCAAACGAAGAAAGGTTAATATTCAAGTGCTCACAAGACACAGGAATTAAAAATTTGAGAGGAATAAACTTATTCAAAAACACTCCTTGTAAGATAATTTTTCAAAATAACGAACTTACATTTCAAGAAAAAACTTTTGGCCAATCTCATGTACTGAATGAATTTCAGACAAATTTCAACAAAATTAAAATGTCTCCTATGGAAATTAATTTGAAAAATTTAGAACTGAAAGAACTATCGTCTCAAGAATTGACACCAATACTTGAAGAAAAATTAAACCTGCATATTCCCAGCGTATGGACCATAATTTTATACACTGGTATAGCATTACTTATTATTTGGCTACTTTTGAAGAAATAACCGAAGACAAAGATGCCAGAACAAATATCCATAGAACTACAAGAAAAGAAAATTCAGCTTCCAGAAGGAGCCTCATTCTAATGGGGGAGGTGTTATATAGTTATATTTCTCAGTGTAGCATAAATAAATTGCTTGCTTCCGATCTTATAACATACTATTGTAGTTATCTCAATAAATAAATCTTTTTTAAAAAGCCTTTTCCATACGTGAAAAGATAAGTTATATAAGTATAAGTTATAAAAGCTTACGACGAAGGTTTAGAGAGCGTTCTCATACTTTTGGACTACTCCAAGGCCTTCGATACAATCAATCACGAGCTTCTAATCGCCAAGCTAAAATATTATGGCTTCAACGCTGACTCTCTGACACTTATGACATCATACATGCAAAACAGAACTCAGCGAGTTAAAGTGGGTGAAGAGTATTCAGAAGAGTGTAGAGTGTTTTCAGGAGTGCCCCCGGGCTCAATATTGGGTCCACTTCTATTTATCGTATATACTGCTGACGTTTTGAGATCTCCTCAGTGTTGTAAGGTTCAAGCGTTCGCGGACGACACTCAGCTTTATTGTCATTTTAATATTAATAATCATAACCTCACAATAGAAAGCTTAAACAGGGATCTTCAAATAATGACAGACATTTCAAAGGAACATTCTTTAAAACTTAATTCATCAAAGTCTAAACTTATGTTTTTTGGTCGGAAAAAAAGTAAAAATATATTTTCAGTTGTTAGTAATATAAAAATATCTGGTGAAAAGCTTGAATTTTGCGAAGAAGCACGTAATTTAGGGGTAGTAATAGATAGTAATCTCAATTTTGAGAGTCATATTAAAAACCTTATCCAAAAAGCATATATTTCATTAAAACAATTATATAATAGTCGTAACATTTTAAGCGTCGACTTAAAAAAGAAGCTATGTGAAACCCTTGTTTTGTCTCACTTTAATTATGCAGACATGGTTTATGGCCCATGCCTTAGACAGTGTGACAAATTTCGAATTCAAAAAATCCAAAATATGTGTTGCCGTTTAATATTTAATATTAGAAAATATGATAGAATATCTTATAAAATTAATGAAATTCAATGGCTAAATATGGCAAATCGAAGGCTATTACATCTTGGTATCTTTTTTCATGAGCTTATAAATAAACGCAAATACATCTCAACGTATTTCGGAGAAAAAATCAAGACCAATGACAGTGTACACCCTAGAAATACCAGGAATAAAACAAAATTCGTTATTCCTAAACATAAAACAGCATTTTTTCACAAAAGTTTTTTGTATAGCTCTGTTAATTTTTATAATTCATTGCCCGATTATATAAAAACATTTTCGACAACAAAATTCAAATCTGTATTGAAATCTATCATTATGAACAAGCAACTAGAGGACTTTAGTTTGACCCACCGCTAGTCTGTTGCCTGCTGCCCGAAGCGTGGAATTATCTAGGAGTGAAGTAGGTTTTTCTGTTTTTTTTTTTCTCTTTGATTTTATTTTTGTTAGGTATTTGTTAGGAGAAAAATTTTTAGGTTATCCTTTTTCTTTAATTATAAGTTTTAGGTTAAGACTACGTACCTAAAATGCGTTTCAATTTCATAATTTGTCACATATATATGTAGGTACTTATACAGGGTGGGGCAATCTTCTGACATCGGAGGATTACATCGTTGTGGTGAGAGATAGAACTTTATAATTTTGTGTTAACTAATACAGTTACTGAGGGCACATTTTGAAAATACTTTCGATTCTACAGGGTGTTCCAAAACCACGTAGCAGTACAAACTTACATTTTTTTTAATGGAACGTACTATATTTTGTTTAAGAATCGAAAAGATCTCACCGAGAGCGTTACAAAAATATAGCAATATATTATAAGGGTGTTTTACAAAGATATGGCCAATTATTAGCAAAAAAGACCTCCTCTATAACACTCTGCAGAACAGTAAATGGAAACAAATCAACAGGTCTTTGTGTTCAAATGTCATACACACATCATTGGCTGTGCTCAGTATTAATTACTTTTTTCATCTGTGGCTTCTTTAATACAGGGTGAAACAAAACGCAAATCAAGCAATATCTCAAAATTTTTAAATGAATCACCCTATAAGTCTTTTTACAATTTGTTAGTACAATTAATAAACTTTCAAACGATGTAGTAAACTTAGGGCATTAGTTAATGGAAAATCGTAGATATTTTATGATAATGGTCAAAAACAAGTATTTTACATACACAAATTAAATGGTATTAAATTTTTACATGCAACATCTTGTGAATTTTAACATTTCTAAGGCATAAATTCTAATCGTAATTTTGGATTTGGACTTATTTTTTTTTAATATTTACTATTTATTTTGTTATAACTTTTTTTTTTAAAGGAGCAAGTTCATACACAAAAGAAAACAGAAATATATTAACTATATAATATAATGAACTTTTGACAATTTAGCAATATATAAATCAATTATTACTATAGTCCGAAAGAAAAAACTTTTAAATCCAATAAATTGTTCAAAATGTTAACTTCTTCATCGTCCAACCAAATACACTCATATCTTCCAAATTACCATTTAAATTTTTCTAAATTCCATAGATCTGTTGACACAAATCTCTTCTGCATCTATACAATTTTTATTTTATTTTTTTTCCAAATTTTATTTGGAACTTCCTTTAAACTTGCGAAGACATCTCCTTAGCCTCTCATATGCAATATCTATTTCTTCAAATCCCTTCCACCCTACGTATCCAAACACCATATCTGACCGATTCCGTGCCGACTACGATAGGAAGAAAAGATCCGATCCTGCTTTTTACGAAAGAGTAAATAGATATCTAGACACCCTTAACATCTCCATGCCTAATATATTTCCTGCAAACATCAAATCCCCACCACCGTGGTTATCAAAACACCCAAACTGTGACACGTCTCTACTGAAACTCGACAAAAAAGAAACAAATACAAGAGTAATAAAAAACGCGTTCTATGAAAAAATCTCCCAACTATTCCAATATATCCCACTGTATACAGACGCTTCCAAGATGGAAAATGGAGTAGGTGCATCCGTTATTGCACCTACCGAGTCCATCAAAATCAAACTACTTCCAATTGCGAGCGACTTCACTGGTGAATTATATGCAATTCATCAAGCGTTGCTTTTTGCGAGTAGTGTGGATTCCCAGCAGTTTTTAATAATTACTGACTCCCTAAGCTCCATCGATAGTATCCAGCACATGTATCCCTCAAACTCCTTGGTACAAATAGTTAAAAACGATCTTTTCCATCTACAAGAGGTACAAAAATCTGTTAAATTCATATGTGTACCCTCTCACGTTGGAATTCCCGGGAACGAACTGCAGACACAGAAGCAAGGGAATCAATCCAGGACCTCAATTCTCTCACAGTCTCAAAGGTTTCTGTTTTGGATGCAAAAAACTTCGTTAAACATTCAGTCTATAAATACTGGCAAGACCGTTGGACTGAATCAAACTCTAAGCTCCGCAGAATAAAGAAATACGTGAGCCCCTGGAGATCATTCCCGATGAGAAGAAGAGAGCAATCGATCTTATCGCGCCTCAGAATTGGACATACAAGATTCTCCCATGACTATCTTATGTCTCACTTCCCGGCTCCAGTGTGCGACAGCTGCAATCAGCCTCTGACAGTAAGTCACGTGCTATTGGAATGCGAAAAGTTCCGGCTACAGAGGCTAATCCATAACATCCCCGATCAAATAGGAGAGGCACTTGGTGAAAACTGTGATGTGCCTCAGCTAATGGACTTTTTGAAATCCATTCAAATAATAAATGAAATTTGACGAGCTACTTTTATAGTTTAATATTTCAGTAAATCCAGAAATAATGTAATTTGATTTAGGTTAATACCATGTCTCACTTACCTCTGTAACCAATGTTAATCTGTAATTTTTGTTGAGCGCTAATAATCCTAGGGATTGATGCGCATTATATGTATAATAAAAAAAAAAATAATAGGAATAGATAAAAAGTATTATATTTGATTTTTTCTTAGTCTACATTTTATATCTAAAATTGATTCGAAGTTTTGCAATTCTGTAAATAATTCTTGCGACTTAATAATACTCGGGTGTAGTGTTTTTAGTTTGCAAAATGTTAAAGCATTTTCTACTGTTTGCATTACATCTAAAATTACGTTATAAGTGATTAAAAGTTCGTTAATTATATCATTTAGATAAATGAGAATCTCATATTCGGCTTGAAAGTCTAACATATCTTTTATTTCTAAAATTTTTGTTTTGAGTAGTATTTCATTTTCTTGAATGTCCTGAATAGTGTTATTATAATTATTTATTATTTGATGACTGACACTGTATTGCATTTCAATTTGATTTTCGAGATTTTCTTGATTTTGTTTTAAATGTTCTAAGATTGAATCTAATCTTTCTTCATCTTGAGAATCGAGGTTACCTGTTATGGCTTTTATCAAAGAACGAAATCCATTTATTAAGCCTCTTTTGTTTCTAATTGTTGTGGAGTGAATATTTAAATTTTCAAAATTTTCTTCAATATTATTAACATTTTTGCAGTTTTACGATTTTTATCAGTGCTTTTAATTTGTTCAGGTCGGTATTTATTTTTTGTTTTACTTTGAATTTGTTTATTTTTGATAAATACCTTCGTATTGGAAGGAATTTGTCATTAAATTTTTCCATATAGGCTAGTAAGTTTTTGGAGTTATTTTCAGTAGTAATACCCCCAGGGTCTTGATAATACCGAGATAATTTTGTCATAGAGAATGCTGAAAGCGTGTTGCTTGATAATAGCCCAAGGCCGCAGGCCAAGAGCTATTATCTTTGAGAAACAAATTGTTGTTTGGAAACAGCAGAAGCACGTAAGCGCGAGTGTGGTTTCCTAAAACAACAATTTGTTTCGAAAAAGAGAAGAAATTTTCGAAAATCATTAATTACACGAGTTGTATTTGTCAAGATTATTTCTTGATACAATGATTCTGACGTTTCTTTAATAATTTAACATTTTCTGTCAGTCACTAGATTTTTAATATCGAATAAAACAACTAATGACAACGCGAAACACACAGATAGGAAAATTGCATATATCCAATCAGGTGCCGAAATACAAAATCGAAAACATGGTGTTTTCAGATATCAATCCCCATATTTAAACCAATCGAAGGCGCGTATTTTGTATTGAGTGAAATAATCAGAAGAATCAACTTCATTTATATTTAGTTGTATGCGCGATAGACAGTCACTATATTTATTAGTATTTAATGCACCATTTTTGTGAACTATATCATAGTCGTATTCTTCGAGTTTCAGACGTCATCTAACTGATTTAGAACTGGGGTCTTTTAAGGATAATTTTTTACTGGATATATTAAACAATCAAATTACTTAATTTCAAGTCATGTGTAAAATTTCATCCAATCACCGCTGTATTACAGCGATAATACCCTACATGTGGTGTTTTCAGTTTAGTGTTTATGTTTTATTAAAAATTAATTAAACGTCAAACTGACAACTGGATTAAAAATGTCGGAAAGATTTGGTATTGCATCTAACGATTCAATTAATTTACCAATTGTGCTTTTCACAACTGTAGTGTAGTTTTAAATAAAAATGAATACCTAATTTTTGATTGAAACTAATAAAGTTTGTATTGAAAAGTATCAACCGTCAGATTGACAATCAATTTTTTGATATCTACAAAGTAAAAAATTATCTTATCGAATACTTCTCGGGTCTTGATAAATACTTAAAATTTTGTCGTAGAGAATCCTTCAAGCGTGTTGCTCAAAGATAATAGCCCTCGGCCTGCGGCCTTGGGAAATTATCAAGCAACAGGCTTTCAGCATTCTCTATGACAAAATTATCTCGGTATTATCAAGACCCTAGGGGTATTGCTACTGAGAATAGCCACTGGAGCGGCTTGTGATCAGTTACAATAGTGAATTTTAACAGATAGGTGCGAAAATATTTCACGGCCCAAACAATTGCAAGGAGTTCCTTTTTAATTGTTGAGTAATTTACTTCAGAATCATTAAGTGTTCTGCTAGTATATGCTACAGGTAAATCAGTTCCGATTTTTCCTTGACTAAGGACAGCGCCCAGAGCGAAGTTGCTCGCATCTTTATTTTTTTTTATTCTGTTGTTTAACGTCGGTCTATTTCTGCGACTGAGGCTAATCACCGACGCCGGGAGCACTCTACCCCTAACCGGAAATTTTGGCGAACCCACTAGTGTTCCAACCAGTGGTAGCGTTCTTTAACGAGCCCAACATCCATGGACTCGGGACCTCGGTTTTACGTCTCCTCCGAAGGACGGCATATCCACATTATACCTCGTGCTCATTGGTATAATGCCTGCGAGCTGTGATATGCTACTCACCCTAGTAGTCTAAAGTGCACCCTAGTAGTCTAAAGTGTTTCGCTGCAGGCTGTACGGGCCCTATACGATGGTTTTCCCAGTCATGGTAACCCATCCAAGTACTAACCATGTCCGACCTTGCTTGACTGTAATTATCGCATCAGAATGCGTTCCACTACAGTGCTGGGTCGTCGCATCTGTCGTGAGATAAAATGGTTTAGAAAAGTCCGGATACTGCAATGTGGGATCATTTATCAACATATTCTTACATAATTCAAAACAATTAATATAATCAGTATCGTTATAATGTTAATTACGGCATTTTTCTTCAAACGGTTAGTTAATGGTTTAGTTAATTTTGAAAAATCTACAACAAATTTCCTATAATATCCAAGTAATCCTAGAAACACTTTAATTTGTTTGATTGTTTTTGGAATTTGAAAATTTTGAATGGAATTTATTTTATCGGTATTGGGTATAACGCCTTCTGGTGTTACGATGTGTCCCAAATAAGCGACCTCTTTTCTTAAAAATTCAGATTTATCAATTTGTAGTTTGAAATAATATTCACGCAATCTTTCAAATACTTCTTTCAAATTATTTATGTGTTCTTACAAGCTTGTACTATGAAATCTATAATGTAGTCGAGATAAACTAAACATTTTTCGTTTTGAATAGCTCCTACAACCTCCTACAACATCCATTACTCTCTGGAAGGTTGCAGGAGCTCCTTTCAGACCAAATGGCATTCTCAAAAATTCCCAGTTGCCATTTTCTGTAGTAAAGGCCGTTTTGGGGATATCTTCTTGAGCCATCTCAATTTGGTGAAACCCAGAGGCAAGATCCAAGGTAGTGAAGTACTGGCAACGACCTAGTTTGTCTAGTAGGGTAGTTATATTAGGTAGGGGATATCTATCTCCTAAGGTTATTTCATTAAGCTTGCGATAGTCTACAAAAACTCTAAATTTTGGTTCACCTGAAGAATATAATTTTTTTGGAACAACCCAAATGCTACTTGACCAAGGTGAGCATGAAGGTCTTATAATATTTTGATCTAACATATTTTTAATCTGACTTTGAACTTCTTCTCTATATATTTCGGGATACCTATATGACTTGGAATAAATAGGTACCTACCTCATTGGTAGTTCTTATTTTGTGTTTAATCTGACTTGTAAATGTTAGCTGATTACCATCGACATGAAATATGTCGGAATACTCTTTTATTAATTTAATAATAGCTTCGCGCTCTTCTTTATACATGTGTTCTGTACGAACCTTTGTTATATCAGATTTAAATTATTCCGCGTAAATTGCATTAAAATTTGGACTGAAGTTTTGTTCGTATTCGTCGAACGATTCAACTTCTATTGGAGCACTTAAATCTACTTTAAAATATGATTCTGATTCCTATTCTTGTGTAAGGAATAATTATATCGCCATTATTGGTATTTTCGATATTTAATTTAATTATTTGTTCTGTGCGTGGAGCCAATACTATACAATTCGTGTTCTCGCAGTTAATTTTGAAATAATTTATTTTAATCTTACTATTTGGCGTAATTAAGACGTTATTCACTAAATCAATTGTTGCATTTAGTTTTTTAAGATTATCTAAACCTAATAAGCAATCGAAATGATTATGAAATTAAAATATACAATGTTCTAACCTAATTTTATCCTTTATATTAAATATTTCTGAACATGGAATTGCTGTACAATATTTTTGTTGACTTGTACCGAGAGCTGATGATACCCTGAAAGGTTTTTGTATGATTGATTTGGAAAAAAAATTTCGGCAATTTCCGGGGTTACAAAAGATTTTGTGCTGCCGGTGTCTATCAAAACTCTTGAATCTTGCTCGGGAAATATAATGTACGGTAATTCACTTTCAAAATTAGTAAAATTAGATAGTTCTACGTTTCGATTGCGTCCGAGGACGTTTTCTCTAAAAACCGATTTTCATCTTCAATATGACATTCAGTATTGTCGATATTATGTAATTCTTCAGAAATGAAACTTCTCCTCTGATTTGTAAATTGTGTTCGATGGTGCCCATTATTTCTATTTTAAGCGTTGAATGGATTATATGTATTTGCTGTAGTTATACTCATTGGAGTAGGTTTTTGAAAATTTTGGTTTTGATTTAGTTTGAAAACGTTAGTATTTCTAGTTTGAATATTGGTTGCTCTACTTGTACTAGGAGAATTATTTGAATTAAAACCTCTGTTAAATTGTGTCTGTGCTTGAGTATTACTTGAGTTAAAATTTTTATTAAATTGAGGCTGATAATTTTGTTGTAATTTTCGAGTATATGTGGGTCTCTGTATTTGATTATTTTAGAAATTATCTTTGCTTTGTGGTACAAAATTATTTTTGGCCTAGGTTTAACAAATGCATTTTTTGAATAGTTATTATTATTAGTCATATATATTTGAAAGTCATTCGTTAGAACATTTAAGGCTGTATTTAAATCACTAGGGTTTTTGGTACGCATTAAAGTGCCTAACGGTTCCTTTAATCCACATAACAATACTCTTAGTGCTAAGTTCCTAAAATAATTGCCTAATATGACTTGCTTATTGGCATTTGACCGTGCCATTAATAATGATGTCTGTAAGTTTGAAAGATGCTGTATTCTGTTATAAAATTCAAAGGGGGATTCTTTTTCTTGTGTTAATTCTGAAATTTCTATGCTCAGCGTATAAACATCTCTTTTATCTGCGTAAGTATTTAATAAAGCATCCCTAAAATTTTGCCAATTATACTAATACCACATGCAGAAATATTAAACGCTGCTTGACCTTTAATTTTTGATAAAATGCTAGACATTAAGTAGTCGTTTTGAAAATCTCCTATATCTACAGGGTTGTAAAATTTATTCACTAATTTTTCCGAAATTTCGATAAATCTAGGTAATAAGGCATGATCGCCATGGAAATCTGGGATCATATCCAAATATTCCTTTTTTAATTGAGGTACTACGTTATCTGTAGGCATTTTGAAATTTGTATTGAAATTAATCACGGGTTTTGCAATTTTTAAAATTATTTCTTCACTTAAATTAGTTTGTGAGTCAGAATCTAAATCAGAATCAGAATTTCCAGAGCTTCCTGGATTGAACAATTCATTATTATCTCTATACGACATAAGGTACTTACAGTAGAAACAGGACTGCTTTCTCCATCTAGTCGAACTTGTAAGCAAGGAATTGGCAATATTCGTTTGGAATTCCTCTTCTTAACGGTCGAACTATCTTCTAGTTAAGTTACTCAGTTCACTCAACTAAGAGTCCCAAATTTGACTTTTAAGGTATGTTAACAAATCGTTGAAACGAACCGGTAGTTATTTACGCTAACGCCCGTTCAACATGTCCTACTGACTGCGCCACTCATCTTTTCACGTACGGAAAAGGCATTTTAAAAAAGATTTATTTATTGAGATAATTACAATAGTATGTTATAAGATCGGAAGCAGATTCTAGACTGAATAATAGAGTTTTACAATAATCCAATATTAAAATTAAAACATAAGCAAAAACAAAGTACACCATGAATTTGAATAAACTGACTAAGCAATTTATTTATGTTACACTAAGAAATATAACTATATAACATATAAATATATATTATATACAGGTTTAAATTTAAACTTCGAACACCCCGTATCTCGGAAACCAGCAATATTTGCATAAGGCATGTTGAGCAGAATCATCATATTTTGAGGTCTAGAATCTACAGTTCAGAGATTGGACATTCTTAATGAATCACCCTGTATATATATTTTTTTCAATCTTGTCGCATTTCATGAGCATAACGCTATCGATTCGCGGTTTACTGCAATCGATAGATAATAAGTTGTAGTTTTATGAACAAAACAATTAAAAATGCTTGAACTATCTTAAATTATTTTTGACAAGTTTTTATGGAAATAAAAAAATTTCCCTTCCGTTCTTCTTAAATTTGACGTTGGGGAATATGATTCATGAATTCATCAGTATTTCGAAAATGTTTGTCTGCAAAATCCACATATTTTGGAAAAAAATTCCAGATTCGATTATTAGAAGCGGAGAAAACAGTGCTAAAAGTTCAATAGCCACTGAGACAAAAATATTAAAAACTTTTATTTTCTGATTGATTTGTTGAATTTTTCAAACTCTGAACACTTTTATTTTCTCAGCGGCAGGGTTAAATGACGTGCGCAGTTGAACGAAGTTTTATGGTTCTTACTCAGTTTTATTGGAGTGGCTCAGTGGCTATTGAACTTTGAATACTGCTTTCTCCACTTTTAATGATCGAATCTGAAATTTTTTTCAAAATACTCACCTGGTTTTTGGGAACAAACGTTTTCAAAATATTAATGAACCCATGAATCATATTTTCCAACGTAAAATTTAAGAAAACGGAGAAAAAAGTTGAACTCATGAAAAATCAAGCAGAAATTTCTTGTTATTGTTCATAAAACTACAACTTATTATCTATTGCTTGAAGTAAACCCCGTATCAATAGCGTTAATGTTCATGGAATGAGACAATATTGAAAACGTTTTCCGGTACCGGCCTACTATATCTTCATATATTGTGGAATACTTATTCGTATTCTAATTATGTTTGTCGCCTGAGAAACATTTTAATTTTTTCAAGTTTTCATTAATTGAAGGTTGAAATTTTTTTGTAAATATTGCATCACAACATCCTATAGGGTATAAAATTCCATGCAATTTTAATGCCCACAGTTATTTTGTACATCAAGTATAAAAAAGTTATAAACGAAAAACTGTTGCATTCCACGTGCTCCAAGCTATGCTTCTAAGCTGGAGCAGAATCTTCTCACAAATCTAGGAAAGTAGTCTATACTACATATTCTTTCGTTTAAAAAAGTTAAATCGCCGGTGGAAACACAACACAACTTTCGGCTTAACTTCCCCGGACTAATATCTAGTAAATAGTGACCCGTTGGTAGCAACGTAAATATTGACTCTGACGCAAGTACTCCAAAATAAATATTCACTTGTTGGTATTTATCAATATCCTATTTAAAGGTATTTAAACTGGCGACTATATTATACATTAAACACTATATTAACTATTTAGCACACTTCAGTAGCGTTAAAGTGTCAATTAGCTACCAAAGGTTCTCACATCAACTACCAGCTCGATGTTAGAAGCAAATTAATGTAAATAGCTTGTCCAAACACTATAACGTGTGCGCATATCGACACGGTAAATACCATAATTTGTATTGATTTATAATTCTGGAATATCTGGTTCATCTTAATGTATGTAACCTTTTCCAATCGTAACAACTACTTCCCGGGCTATAGGCTATAGATAGCTATAGGCTGTCTTGTAGATATGCCAATCTCGTTTGACTTTGGAGTGTAATCCAATATCCATCGGTGCCCACAGCCCGGGAAGTAGTTGTTTCTCCTTAGCTGAACAGTCACTCTCTTTGAAAAATATTTTTCAAGACTTATAAAGCGTTGGCAAAATTATTATTCCGCGATATCTATTGGTAAAGCGCTTTATCAAATACGAGAATATTACAGGAAGCTGTAATAATACTCTACCACCAAAATATTTAACTCACGAGATGCAAGTAATATTTTTTCTACAAACCTCAAAATTTATCTTTTAAAAATATTATGAATAAGTTAAATGTCCAATTTATTATAGAAAATACTGTCGAGCTGGCTTAAAATGTCTTTCCCAATAGAATTTTCACTGTTAATATGGAAACAAAGTGGCTGTTGTTGACAACAATAATTATTTTCAAATTTACGTTTGTGCTCGAATCTTCAATTTTTTAGTGCCAGATATTATTTGAAATACTTAATAGAAATTTCTAGTGACGATAAACTAAGAAGTACTCCACCTAATCTGGTAGATGCTGCCAATTTGGCAATTTCATTATACTTGAAGAAGCCCACGTGAAATGTTGAAATTATCAAATAGTCGTGAACAAAAGCATACAATACATGGAAATACATGTGAATACAGTACAATCTTCACTCCAAAATATTGCGATCTAAATCAATCAGCCTTAATCAAAAAATGTTGATATTAAGAGAGATACAAGGTGTGAAACAAAATTTTGATGTTGGGGGTTTTTGGATACGAGAAATCATAATTTTGTACCTATTCCGATGTCTTTTGTGGAGGGCGTCACATAGGCCATATGTATGCAGTGATTAACTACATAGTAATTATTTAATGAAATTACGTTCGAAAAATGTAGTGGTGAGTACGATAATTATTTTTTTACCAGTATTAGAGTAAAGTAGCATTTAACATCTGAAATATGTATGGTATTTTGGAAAAAAGTTATTAAAAATTTTGAGAAAAAGTAAACTACACAAAAAAACATTATAGCTTCAATATTGTTTGAAGTAAATGTTCGAAACCGTATTTAAATTACTATAGATATTTTTCAAGTTAACTGCTACTACTATACCCTGATATTGTTCATCTTAACGCTGAAAAAAATGATTATCATACACACAACTACATGTTTCGAACGTAATTTTGTTAAATAATAATCATGTAGTTAATCACTAAAATGTGATTATCTCTTGAACCGTTTAGATATGGAGATACTAACAGATATACCTTTTTTTTGCTGTAACGATGTGGCTTTTGATTATTTTTTACAAAAGTAGTGCTAATGCTAATGGCAAAAAAGTTTTGCGTACATTTATGAGGTATACTTTGTTACAATTTTCCCCCTCGTTCTCCCAAAAATATTCTCTAAATTCCCAAAATTAAGAGAAAGGGGAAAACTGTATTTTTTCTTTAGGCTGTCTGGTGGCAACCTCAGGCTCCGGCTAGCTTACAGTGAAGACTGGTGTGGTTCACTATAAAATTGTGTAACATGCTGTTCAGCTGTTACGTTTTTCGTCTAAAAAACTATTTCATTTAGTGAATTTTTTGGCTCATTAGTCACTTCTTCCCAAATTTCTACTAAATTTCTAATCATGCCGTTTCATTGTCGCATTAGCCACTCCGAAATAAAACATTTTATCAAATTCCCCTTCCATTTATGTCTGTCAATGTTCGAAATTTCTATTTTTCGAGTGGACTTTTCCTCTATCTGCCACAGAAGGCAACAGTAATTATATTTTATTTTTAATTTTGGTGAACAATTTCTATTGTCTGATTGGTAAGTTAATTATTGTATTTTCCCTAGGTTATTTTTTAGTGCTTACAGCTATCTATTTTTTATTGCTTATTTGCTGATTTGCATTTTTTGTGTATTTGAGGAACAAAACGAATAGAATAAAACAGATCACTGTTAAGTTGTATTTTAACACGTGGAGTTCGGGTTTTGTATGGGCTATAGCATAAGCTCCTTTTCACATGATCTGTTCTATTTATTCGTTTCTTCCTAATGTTTCTTTTCTAGTTCCTCATCCCTGTTTTCTCTTTTTTCCGCAGCTCTGCAGCCGGGAAGTTTACGGCAAGTTATATTTTCAAGGCAACTTCAAGGCAAGTTTTAGGTCAAGCTCAAGGCAAGCTTATTGCAATTTCACCTCCGAAGACATCTCTGGGTCACCTTTGTTCCCGTTCCTGATCCGTGTGAGAGAAGAGATTACCGCCACTGCCGCCATCGCGCTATGAGCTGCAAAAATCCTCTGCCCTTTAAGATAAGTTCCTCCGTCTTATCTATTGCGTGTGTAAGATTTGGATTTGGCGTGCTAATCACAATTGGTATTCTTTTCGTTGTCTATTCTATCCTATTCTTTGTTTCTTGTTTTAATTGCTTCGTTCGATTAAAAAGCTGGTGGCGTCCAATTTAATATTAATTGTACACCCCATCCCAGTGATAGTGTATAAAATAGTTTAATTGGTGCCGAATTCCACTCCCTGAGGTGGAGTGCTCTAGCCTGGGGCAGTTTTAGGTTACAATTGAATCAATCTTTAAAAAGGTATTACTTAGGGCGCTATCTGATTTTGCCCAAGCCTCAACCTGATGTGTGCACTTTCCCCTGGAAATAGGGGAAAAGAGATAGACCTTCCTCAAAAGAAAAAAACTATAATTGTATGTATTGCTAAAATAAGTATTACAAGAAAAATTAATATTATGTTACCCACAAATGCTACAACTATACTGGTAGGAATAGAGTCTTCCCAAGAGACGTTGAATAATCTATTTTACAATGAAACCATATCAACAATTTAATATGAATAAATAAAAGCTCAACCTAGGTACATTGGAATAGCTCTACCCCACATAAAACCAAAATCAATTACAATCCGACTTGTTACCGGAAGTAATCTTATAAAAAAATCTTGGTACCAATTTACTAAAATTCATACGTTAAATAATATACAGATCACGTAATTTCTTATGGAACCTTCCTGGATTACACAAGTACGACAAGGAAAATATGAGAAAAACAGCTTGAAAGAGAGAGAAAGTATAACTGTTTGCGCGCATCGGAGGCGTGCACTCAGGTCTAGGGGATGGCCGAATGTTGATTGTCCTTTACAGAGAGAAAGAGAATTCACTAGTAGGTGGTATTCAGAACTTGAAAGAGAGATAAAGTGTAACTGTGCGCGCGCTTCGGAGGCGTGTACCCAGGTCTAGGGGATGGCCGATAGTGAATTCTCTTTCTCTCTCTAAAGGACAATCAACATTCGGCCATCCCCTAGACCTGGGTACACGCCTTCGATACGCGCGTACAGTTATACTTTCTCTCTTTTTCAAGCTGTTTTTTTTTCTTGTCGTACTTGTGTAATCCAGGAAGGTTCCGTAAGAAATTACAATTATAAAAAAATATGCTCACAAAATCTTGGCCAAGACGCTTACCTCAATTTCTTATAATTAAAACATAAACTGAAACGAAAGTTAAAGTATTCTTGGAAATCAAAGAGTCAAAAATTGAACAAGTTATCATTTGATAATATCAAAAAAAAAAAATAAAACCTTCTCCCAATTTACTACGAATAGGTATACGGCCAAGGACGCGTCAATCGGCCGGAAATGTGGTCCAACCAAAAAGAAAAGAAAAATTCCTCTCCCAGTGGAAACGATGACGTCACGTTGCGAAAAAGGAAGGAAACCCCTAGGAAGACTTCAGAAGAGCCCCTCAGTAACGGAAATAAACGGCCACCGGCAGGAATGCAACACCGCAAAAAACTACACCAACAAAATTGTATTTCTATTGAAGAAATCGCCCCGTACTAGAACCCTAAAATAGAAAAATTGAACTAGCATCACGTTTTTCAGAACTTGAGCTCCTGAACCATAACGAAAAGTTCGTCAAGAAAAATACATCGAAATGAAAGTAATTACCTCGTGTTCTTGTGAGGGTCGCTTATCGAATATGGCGGAATGGAAGTCCTTCTTTTCTTTTTAATCCGTATAAACGGTTTTTGAGTCGATTATTTTTTCCAAAATCTTCAACATCGAACCCCAAAAAAACTTAATTAGTTGTCCTGGCTTACTCCCCTTCTAAGGATGGCTTAACGACTCCACACTCCAACAACGCCACAATGCACAGGATCAACACTTTTATTCAAACGACTTATTCCTCCAACAGGTAAAAATGGAAGAGCCCGAAGAACTTCCCCAACTGTGGATTACCAACTTAAGCCCCACCACAAACACGAATAATCTTCGTTTGGCCAACATTCGAGCTGTAAAAGGTCGAAGATATGGTTGCCTACCAAGCTTCCTCGATACGTATATAGGACTGATTATAAGAAAAAAAACGAAGTGTAACATCTCCCCCTTCCCCACATGAAAATTTACAGGAAAACTTCCAGTACATTTTTCTCTCGCGCTAGCGAATATACTAATATCTACCATAAAAAAAAACTGAACTAACTATTGCCTCAACTACTCAAAAACAATAATATAATCGATAATACCCAATAATTGAGGATAAAAACTAAAGCAAAATTCAATAATTCAAATACCTTACTTAATGTCATTAACAAATGAATCTTGTCACAATAAGGTACGCGACACTATTTACGAGTACTCGAGAAATATAATAGATATTTACGTAATTAGTTATGAAAAGAGCGATATTGTTCAACAAGCGTAATATTTGCCAAAACGAGCGCTAGCGAGTTCTGCAAATTACGCGAGTTGAACAATGTCGCTCTCTTCATAACGTGTTTACGTACAACGTTTTATCTAATGGACGAGTTCTATACAAGGGAATTGCTGCCAACATAACGAGCAGAAAAATACTGAAAAGGTTAGTCGCATAAGGAAGTGGTTTTTCTGATCAATTTTTGGTTTTTCTTATATGTTTTGAGTCCCTTTACCACCCATGTTGTACCCGAATAGTTTGGAGGTCTTTTTAATTTGGGGTATTTTGCATCTTACAGTTGAGTAGTTGACGAAAAACTAATGTCAGCTGTCAACACATATTTGTTTTTGCTTTGCTTTTGGCTTTATTTGTGTTGCTGGTATATTGGATACTAATTTTTATTCTACCTTTGTTTGTGCTTTGTGAGACTCTGATCTGCTTTTATTATTGCAAATATCCTCGAGAAGAGTTATTAGACATTCTACAGCCTATCTTTAGTCTAGTATTAGTTTACAATTAGACATGGATTCTGTAGTGCTTTTACCGACAGATGTTCCTGGAGCAATGTTACAAGAAAATGTACGTTTAGAGGACCATTCTGTCAAAGAATTGAAAAGGTGGTTGGAGTGCAGGTCCCTTAAACAAACTGGGTCTAAGGATGAACTGATTAAGAGGTGTGTTGAATTGCTGAAACTACTTCATTGTTCTTATATTTGAATTTTTCAGAATTAACGACTGCATTGATAATGGAGGAACAAACAAGATGTTTTTAGGCATAGACCAAGGAAAATGGTATGATATGAAGAGAAATATTCTTCAAAATCCAACTTCACACAAGGATACATTTGATGTGTTTCAAGAAAATTTAATGTGGTCAAGATTTCCATCACGCCCCTTGCCTCAGTATTTCAATAAAGGCCATATATTTACTTATATAGTGAATGAAAATATTGAAAGCGAAAATCCAGAAGTTGTTGAAAGGGATAACGATTCAATAGTAACAGTAAAGCCATTTAGAAGAGGGTCACAATATGTCGACAGTGACCACTTAAGCCAAATTTATGATTCCCTTATTAAATGTTACTATTATTGTAAGTGTAAATGTCAAGCATCATTTGACAAAAAAATTAAACATGATGTCATAATATGCTTAAATAACATATCTGGAGCTGTTGTTCGAGGTAAATGTGATTGCAAACAGTCTGCAATGGGCAAGTGCAGCCATATTACTGCATTATTACTTTTTTTGTCAAAATACATAGAAGAACATGGTCATGTTCCTGTAGCTTCTACAAGTCAGCCATGTGAATGGGGACAAGGCTCCAATAAAAGGGATCCAGGACCTGTGTCTACTCATATTTATCCCATAAAGCGGTATAAACCTGCAGAAAGATCTGTATATAATCCACTCCCAACAAACTATTGTAGAAACATTGACATGAATGCTTTTTTAGTAAACATTCAAAATGGGAGTCAAGAAACCATGTTTGAAACATTATTTTCCATTCAATATAAAGATTTCAAATTTAGTAGTGATGAACTTGAGGTAATAGATAGACAGACCAAAATATTTATTAATAATATGAATATTTTCTTAAATGGTTATACCAATCAATTGGTTCAATTACCTGACTCTTTCCCTCAAGGTAGTCATAAATGGATATACTGGAGAACTTATTTCATAACATCATCCAATGTCCATATTGTTTGTGGTTTAAAAAGTGACCAGGCAAAAAAAAACTTCTTGCTTAGAAATTTATGGCTTCAAACAAAACCAATTTCTACTTCTGCGATGCAATATGGAAAAAAAAAATGAATCCATTGCAAGAACGAAATATAATTCTTTTATTAAGGCAAGCCAAAAAATAGAAGAATGTGGACTTGTTGTTAATAAACTTTTTCCTTTCTTAGCAACAAGTATAGATGGGTTAGTAAGAAATAGTGATGGTTCAATTGACCACATTTTTGAAATTAAATGTCCAAAAGTCTTGGAAAAATGCAAAAATATTTTAAACTTTGACACATTCCTTACAAAAAGTCAATTGAATAACTTCTGCCTGTCCAAAACAAATAATAAAATTTTTTTAAAACCAAATCATCCATATCTGTATCAAATATTAGTGTCATTAATAGTATTTGATATTGATCATTGTAATTTAATAATTTGGAATCCAAGTGGGATACTCATAGTTCCTGTAAATCGTAAAAATTATTCTGATAAAATGAAGCAAATAATTGACAAAACTAAAAATTTTTATGAAAATGTATTTGTGCCAGAAATGTTTGCCATGAAAGTTGTTCGGGGGCTAAGTCCTATCTGTTTGGCTTAAAACTCTAATTTTCTTTAGGCATTTAATATAGCTTTATTACTTTTGGCAACAGACTGTAGAAATAGCCTAGATATTATTGTACTAGTACAATATGTGATTTATTAATTTGTGCAATTGGAACATTTTTCAGTGCAGTGTAGCAGTCTATCATTAATGATTTATTAATTTTCAAATTATAAACTCGTAATTGTGACGACATATGTAATAAATCCTGTTTCTGGTTAAATTTGTGTATTTTTGTGGTTAAATGTCTTAAAACAATAAATAAAAGCTAACATGTATTTATAGAGTGAGGTTTTTATCTTTTCTATTTATGATTTAACTAGGTAAATAAAATAAAGTGTTAACAGAAGCAATATGTTTAATTACACCTTCAATTATTGGTTTGGTACATAGACTTATATTGTATAAAATTCTTCAGCAATTTGGTATGGTAATAATCCAAAAAATTACATAAACTACAAAATATGGTGTCAAACAATTTTTCAAATACAGAATTCTATTTAACCAAAGGTTTTTCAAAATTTACAAGAAAGCACACAATACTGAAAATATTTGATATTATTGGTAACATGGTAATAGGACAACGGTTACTTAATATTCTGTATAATTTAATCCTTCTAATGGCACGTTCAACATGAACTCTGGATTTGGCAATTTTTTTTGTCAGACGTTCTTCCTCTGCTGTCAGTTTATCCCTTTTCAAAAGAAATGGTGGAGTGATCACTTTAATTTTAAGTTCATTTGCAATATCTTGAAGTAGGAAGCCCCTATCTGCTAATAAACAGTCATTTTCTTGCAGAAAGTTTTTTATATCGCACTGTGCAAACAATTCACTGTCAGATATGGAGCCTTCAAATCCTTCACTAAAGAATATTATGGCACCACTAACTGCAATTACAACTAGAAATTTAATTGTGTTAGTGTGCTTGTAACTGGAGTAAGTATTTCCTTGCTGCCTGAAGTTTCTTGCCATTTGTAATGTTATCTCGGTGGCATCCATAACCCCAAGAATTTTATCCTCAAAATTTTTGAAGCAATAAGGAATGTCCTTTATATTTCTAGCTGCCAAAAATAAATCACCTCTTAGTCCAATGATTTGGTGGTAGATAAATTGAACCCAGGTAAAAAAGATCACTGATATGTATGATTTATTTGTATTACAAAAAAATGTCAATTCTTGTAAAGTGTATCCTCGTCTCAATCTAACTAGCACCAAACATAACTTGTCTCTATTAGAAAATTTTGAATAGAAATTCTTCCTAACTCTAAGCTGGTTTTTATATTTAAATTGGTATTTTAAGTCAATCATAATATTTTCATGTAAGAATGAATAGAGTGCTTCAAAATGTGAAGGGTTAAGTCCAGTAAAGTATTTAAACATGGTAGTATTTCTTTTTAGGTTTTTATATGAAAAATAGTTTTCCCGATATGAGTATTTCTGTCCACAGTGAAGTTTTGAATATACTTGTACTATCTTTTGTTTATTTTTTGGTTCAGTTTGTGGTTGTGGTTGCATTACAATATTGGTAGTGCTATAATTGTGTTCTAAAATATTTGTAATGGTTGTAGTTGGAGATGGAAAACTCTCAGATAATTGATCATCAACAACTATTGGATTATCTGAGACAGTAGCAAGTTCTTGTACATTTGATTGAGTCAATTCTGCATTTACTTCAGCTTCAGTAGACTCATCATTACAATAGGGTTTTGGATCTACACAATTATTATCAAAATGTTCACTACAAATATAAGTGGTTTTGTTGATTGTGGCGATATTCAGATTTTGGTTGCCACATAACTCAATCCATTTGAGGCATCTGCTGGGACATCTCGTGGGTTTGGGAAACGGAATAAACTTAATGGCATTCCGTCTTCGTCCTCTAACTAAAGCCCTTGTATTATTTTTACAACTTTGATATGCACAACGCTTCATCGCAATTTGTATAGTATAATCACAACAAAGATACAAATGACGGTAGACTATAACTCTTCTCGAGGATATTTGCAATAATAAAAGCAGATCAGAGTCTCACAGAGCACAAACAAAGGTAGAATAAAAATTAGGATCCAATATAGGTACCAGCAACACAAATAAAGCCAAAAGCAAAGCAAAAACAAATATGTGTTGACAGCTGACATTAGTTTTTCGTCAACTACTCAACTGTAAGATGCAAAATACCCCAAATTAAAAAGACCTCTAAACTATTCGGGTACAACATGGGTGGTAAAAGGACTCAAAACATATAAGAAAAACCAAAAATTGATCAGAAAAACCACTTCCTTATGCGACTAACCTTTTCAGTATTTTTCTGTTCGTTATGTTGGCAGCAATTCCCTTGTATAGAACTCGTCCATTCCGCGCTTTCATAATATTCAATAGAATCTTCAGTTACAATTATAATATTGAAGTGGAATCAAATGGTGTTAGAAGTATTATTACTATGATGTATTCACCCAGAAAATTGACTTACTTTAAATAACTGTGTTCTGAATAATGTTTTCAATGTTTATAAATCTCAAAATACTATTGAATTAAAATAATGGGTTAATTGTACAGTTTAAATAATGGAATAATTGTCAGTTTTGACAGTACCCACCTAATTAATAAATGATTCTTTGAAACTCATGTGGTATCTCTATGTTGAAACATAAACAGTAAAGTTTTTACATAACTACTTTTCATAACTGATATATGAAGGTTATAAAAAATGTGACGTTACCTAATGTCAAGGAGTGACGTAAAGTGTCACATTTGATAGCGGAATTAGATAAATTATATTATCAGAGATATAATTATAATGGAGGAAAAAAACACGTTACATCCCTAGGAAGGAGGAAATCTTGACTTGAAATATTAATGAGTGCTTCCCAAAAGGAAATACTGGAAAGAGAGATGGTTATAATACTAATAAAAAAAAGAAAAGTAAAACGATAGACAAGTTAAACTACACGTAATTTTGAAGAAATAACGATATACGCAGAGTACGTGACCAGATTTATACACAGGGTACTGGACAACCCGAACAACAAACATGACCAGATTTCTACAAAGGGTCCCGGACAACCCGAACAACATACATGACCAGATTTCTACAAAGGGTACCGGACAACCCGAACAACATACATGACCAGATTTCTACAGAGGGTACCGGACAACCCGAACAACATACATGAACTACTTCGTTTTATAGGGTGGGTGTTGGAAGCTGGCCGAAATTCGCTACACACACTTAGGAGAGTACTAAACGACACAACAATTCAGCCAGTAGCTCTGCAGATTGCAGATGCGGTATGAAAGAACAGCCCAGAGACTCGTACTCACGCAATGTGGTCTCTAAGGCACGAGCAGCCCCAGCTGAACTCACCTACAAATCTGACAGAGGAAAAGAACTAGTAAACGTATACTAGAACAAAACCAACTACAAAAATCTCAACCAAATGATAGTGTGGCCCAAAATGCCTGGACAATCCCCGGGTGATTGAATTCTTAAGCCCCAATCACAGGGCACTCAGTGCAATGAAGAGAACTGCGAATCTGGATCTCCGGATGAGTTAGCCGCCTTAAGGTCCTTGATACTCCAAGTTCCTTGATCTTTACCGT
>CAJUYI010002400.1:11919-32337 GCA_910591695.1 Galerucella pusilla
TTTTTTCAGAAAACGCAGGTCCGTAAAAAAATAAATCCTGACTTTTTCGAGACAAAAAAGGTCGAAGATATATTGTGTAATATTTGCGAGGAACGAAAATGTAGCTGCGCTTTCCAATCTAGACCTAAAATTGGTAGATCTCCTCCTACGTGACAAAAACGTTTAAAAAATGGTTCTAATAAAATTTAACTATTAACTATATTTTTAATAGTATATTACGTAACGTGTGTGGTAAGAAGCATTTTACGCACGAATGGAAAAGTTAATTCTGTGAGTGTAAAATGCTTTACAACACTAGTTGCGTACTATACTTTACCTACGACCTACTTGTACTTGTATTTATAAGAAGCATAAGAAATAACAGTTACATAATTAGAGGTGCTTGGTAAACTCCATCTCTATTAATCTATTACCAATAAAAGAAGCACATTAAAGAACTAACGTTTAATCATTATTATTAATATATTGTTGATAATCGAAAGTCCATTTTTCAATTATAATCAATACATATACTTAGCCCTTTGGGCTTTTCATAGTTAAACATGGCCGTATTGAATGTTTTCAAATAGTAAATTTTGAATAAAATGGTGACGTCTATTGACATCAGTTGCTAAGATGTTGCTAAGGAAGCCGTGCGATTTACTTTACAGCTGTGCGTTTTTGTTACAGTGCGTAATAGACGTCATTACATTGATACCGACTGTGTGTTATTGACTGATTACAGGGGGGGTCGTAGGTAAAAATTTTCATTCACGTTTTCCCCTATATAATTAACCACGAGCCTTCACTGTGTACTATCCATACGGTTAAAACATTTCTGTAAATACACCAGAGCCGGATCTACCCAATTACAATATGTTTTACTGTTTTAATTTAAAAACATTGTATTTGCAATACACTTTAATTAATCATTCCATGCATCAATAATGAATTAACATTTCAAAATATACGAGTAATTGATATATAATTAACGGCACCCAATTATTTTGATTATTAAAGTGAAATTAAAAATCATAAAATAAAACATATACAATAATGAATTTGATATAAACGAGACGTACAGGTGTTACAGTGACATATAAAAAAGTATTAATACTATTACCCAAGAACGAGGTGACATTGAGGCACCGTAATTTACCTGATGATGATGGTCAAAGTCATGATTTAAGTGGTTATGGAAACTTGTCGCATTAGATATGTATATATATTTTAATCAACATTTACACATTACCAAGTCGTTAATCAACATCGTCCGAACTTATACAATATGAGATCGTTGCTTCAAATTTGTTTGGCTTTTGCTGGAATTTTATTGGTGCATAGTAAAAGTTTACGTAAGTATATTTTTTATTTTTAAATTTTATATTTTGTCGTTTAATAATTGTGCCACCCTGTATTCACAAAACTAACGTAATTTCCATTACAATTCCAAAGATTACAGAATTAAATATTTAATTCTGTAATCTTTGACAATTCTTTCGGGATGAATATTCACTTAGTCCTAAATACACTGTGGGCCAAAATAAAGGAGTACATTTTTTAATTGAAAATATTTTTTTTTGTTTTTTGGCGATTTATTTTCTTTTTACAGGGTTAATAACCTAACATGTCCTCAACATGACAACATGACAACATGACAATTATTTCAGCAATGTAAACTCGCTAGAAGTTTACAGGAAAAACTAGCGTTTGTCAATAGAAAAAAATTCCTTTTCTTTGCTATTTTTTTTCTAACTCTATTTCTATCAAGTTACAGAGTAGGTAAGCAAGCTGTATGCGTGTGGAGGCTTCTCCGATTCCACAAAATCTACATTTTCTTCCTTCGTTCTCTACTATCTTAAGCTTCTTGGGGTGTCCATTCATGATTCATGTAATGGCAGTGTCCTCTTAATACACCTGTCATTACTTATGCATTCTTTTGATCTCGCTTGGTCGTAGCTTCCCCGAATCAACTTTGATGTTCTTAGCCCTACTGCATCATTCTCATCATCCGATCCCATCCCACAATAAGATGGCGATGTTGTTCTTGTCTGGGTCATTTATCTTTTGAAGTTTTAAATTACCATGTTTGTTTACTTTCACCTTGAAATTTATTGAACATTTTCAACCTTACTTTTATTCTTATTTTTCAATGGGAGTTTTTTTTTATTAATGAAAAAACTTGTTATATATTGTTTACGAAATTCATCACAGTATTTTGAATGTAAACTTGTAGTAAGAAGCATAACGATGAGGTTTTACTTGTTATTAGCTTTTTTTGCAATTTGCGACGGTAAAATTTTACGTGAGTATCTTTTAAAATACACATAGATTCAAAAGTTTTGCATCACCTTCTTCGGATGCGAAGGAATTTTTTTGCGCTAACAATTTTTTGTTGGCTTGTTTATCAATGTTTACCATTTTCAATATGCTCCATATTTTTTGCAATATACAGATGTTTACAGTTTTTTTTTTGTAAGATAACATTTTTAGTGCGATCATTTTAACATTCAAGGCATTTGATTTTTACGATTTTAAGTGCAAACATGAATCGTCAAGTCATAAGTGAGATTGACCATGCAAGAATAGTGGCTTTAGTTGAAGAAGGTCATTCTCAAAGTTTCGTGGCAAACAGAGTTGGCGTTTGGCAAAGTGATGTGTCTCGTGTATGGAACCGGTATCTCCAGACCAATTCTCTTCGTGATAGACCTAGAAGTGGTAGAAGGCGTGTTACTAATCAGCGGCAGAACCGCTATATCCACTTAACTATCCGAAGAAACCCGACCATGGCAATACCAGCACTCCAAAGAGATATGAGACATGCGTTGGGAGTTCAAGTATCGATCTCGACATTACGAAGACGAATACTTGCGACAGGTTTGAGGTGTCGCTGACCAATAAGAGTGCCCAGACTACAACCTGAGCACAGAGTTCGCCGACTACAGTGGGCTCAAGAACACGCGGCCTTGCCTGAAGAATTTTGGAATTCGGTGTTTTTTTCCGACGAGACAAGGATTTGTTTGGTACAAGATAGCCATCGAATACGTGTGTGGCGGGATCCAACGAGAGTTGCGCTCAGCTTGCCCATGCTCGGCCCGTGCCGCCCTTCAGAGGAGGAAGTGCTATGTTTTGGGCTGGTATCATGTTAAATGATCGCACAGAATTAATTCATGTGGAGAGAATGATGACTGGTGATAGGTATCTCAGAGAGATTCTACATCCTCACGTGAGACTATGGCGCGCAGCTGTTGGCAATTTCTTCGTTTTTATGGACGATAACGCCCGACCTCATCGGACCAGAGCTGTAAATGAGTATCTTTGAAACTGAAGGGATCAATCGTTTGGACTGGCCTGCCTATCTCCTGACATGAATCGCATTGAACATGCTTGCCAGGGCAGTGGCAGCACGCAGAAATCCACCCAAGAAAGTGTACAAGAGCTTGTTCATGCGGCCCAAGAAGAATGGCGAAATATTCCTCAACAGAATATCAATAATTTGGTAAACAGCATGGGCAGGCGACTTCAAGCTTGCATAAATTCTAGAGGTGGAAATACTTTTTATTAAAAGTTCTCATGCATGTTCTCACTTAACCTTTTCTTTAAAAAGAATCAATTTGTTTTCAATTTATTTAATTACTAAGAATACTTTTTATGTTTAAAGCAAGTTTATTATTGGATAATAAAATTTTTTATCAAATATACACGTTTTTTTTTATTGAAAATAATTATTTGATTAATCTCTGATCCATTTATAATGAACACATTTTTTTTTTCGGAGATTTAGGGTGATGCAAAACTTTTGAATCTATGTGTATAATGAATTTAAATAATTACATTTAAGCTCTTCGGATTTGTTATAGCCAAATATTTTCCACAATGCCACCGATACGATAAAAATTTAAACAAGTGCCTTATCAACGCTACAGAAGCTGTCAAACCGTACTTGGCTAAAGGTGTACCGGAATTGAAAGTGCCATCTTTTGAGCCATTCATAATACCAGAAATAAATTTGGAACAAGGAACTTCGGCATTGAATTTCAAAGCAAAATTGATAAATACGGAAGTTCGTGGACTGACTGGTTATACATTCACCAGATTTGAGTGAGTTTGTCAATTTAAAGAAAGCATTCGGTGCAATCGATGTATTTTCATTTTGTAGTTTTGACGTCCCGAATTTGCAATTCTTTTGCGATTGTAAAATTAATGGTTTAAAATTAAAAGGAAATTATACTGTCACTGGAAAAATCTTAGTAGCACCTATTGTTGGATCTGGTACTTTTACAGCTTCTGTTGGTAAGTTTTACATAATTTTTCAATAAATTTTCCTCAAGCAACGTGGTATATATGTTTTTAGATAATTCTACTGCCAGTGTTTATCAGAAAGTAAGAGTAGAAAAATTGAAAAACGGCCAGGATTACCTAATACCAGTTCACACTAATAGTAGCATAAATGTCAGTGGACCAAAAGCAAATTTAAAAGGACTTTTTGATAATAACAGTGAATTGAGTAAGTTATCCTTTTTCATTATTAAATTTTTTATTGAAATTGGAATTTTAGGTACTATCACTAACAAGGTTATAAACGACAACGTAAACGAACTATTCGAAGATTTAAAACCAGTTTTAGAAAAGGTACTAACAGAAATTTTAGAAGAGACTCTACTTAAGGCTATCGAAGGACAGATACCCTTCGATCAATTATATCCTCCTATACCATGACCATTTTTTTGAAAAATATATAATTTTTTGTTCACCTATAGTTTGATTCCCATTAAAATTTAAATCCAGGTCATAAAAAAAGGTTCACACTGTAGGTATCTACTGATAAACTGCTCTTTCCATACACATATTACAACAGCGCTTTTTCTGGGGAATTTTTGTTCAATATGTTGTATTCTTGTAGTGTAGTTCTATGGTGTAGTTGGCAATCTAACAGTTATAAAATTTGTAATATTTTTTCGGTTGCCTAAGACAAGGAGAGAATACATCCCATATAGCCAGTACGCAAATTGTCCTCTAGGATTTTGCCCAAAGAAGAAGAAGAATTGGTCATGGATGTAGTTCTATGGCACACTGTCGCTTTTGGCAGATGTCACCAAAGTGTCATATGAAGTTGGCTGTAAATAGACTTATGTGTCTGGTTTGATTTGATAAAAACTTGAAATGGTAATTAGATAGAAACATTATATTGGTTCAGTTAAAAACGACAACTTTATTATACCTCAATCTTAACATGACGTCTGTATGGACAGCCCACGAAAAACGTCGACTTTTATATGCTTTGTATGAATATGGCCCAACAAACCTGGAGGCTTTACACGAAATGGTTCCAACGAAAACCAAAACAGAAATAAAATTGCTATGTGAAGAACATCGGAGATTAGCATTAAGTAAACCAAACGAGACATCCAAGGCTCCTGTGAAACTGTGGTTACAGCTGTTTAAAAGACTGAGAGGATCACAAACCCAACCTCATGATATAGTGCCTAGGGTATTAAAATATATAGCATTGTTTGAAAATAGACCACCTTCAGATTCGATCAATCTTAAACAATGTTATTTGGCTTTAGCATATATGAGCAGAGGGTTAGATTTTGAAGAGTTATATGAAGATAATAATTTTTTTATGTACGAATGTCTAATACGAATGGCCAAGTATTTAAAATGTGGAGAAAGTAAGGCTCCCAGAAAATACTTGGAAACTTTGAGCAGTTTCAATGATCTGTATAAATATAAAACGAATCCAAAATCAAAACTAGAGAATTCACATACACTTAATCCTTTAGGAATACCACATGAACTCTTAGAGTTGTCGCAGATGGATTTCAAAACAAAACAATTCTAAAAATAAGTAAGTCTGGAGCGAGTATTTAAATTTTTTTTATTAAAATTATTGTTACGCAATAATAAAGTGATAATTAATTAAAAATGTTTTTTCATTACATTACCAATGCCTATTTAAACTGTATAATGTAAAAAATACACAAAATAGTATTAAAAAAATTTAGCTCCTTGAATGTCATCTTCCAATATAAGTTCACATTTTCTCTCATTCTCTAGAACCCTTAAAACTTTAATAAGCACATCCTGGTTCATTCCGAAAAATATTAGGTCAGTGACATCATCTCCTTGTGTGAGTTCATAAAAAGTCACCACTGTATTTTGCATGCCTCTATCACATATCGAATCGTATATTATACTTGCCCACTCTTCCAAGGTATGCCAATAGATCTCCCAACGATTTTTTGCTTTATCTACAGGAGCAGCATTACCACTTTTTTGTAATTCACTCAAGATAGATATGATTACGTCTCGTTCTAATTTTCTATTAATTGTCGAGTTATTGAATAAAGGATTTTGATTCGTTTCTCTTACATCTATAGTATATGTTTTTGTTTTCTCACAGTAATTTAATATTAACGATTTCCACGCTGTTACTTGTTTAGCTCTAGTTTCAGGATGAGGTTGTAACGTGAAAAAAGGAGGAAAATTATATTGCCAGGGCCATTCCATATCTACTTCGGGCATTTTAATTTAAGAAATTCTTTGGAATTTTTCGTTTTTGACACTTTACTAGAATCATAACATTTTCAACTTCTTTTCTCAATGTATAATTTATTGTATAATAACCTGAACATCTGTACGTTACAATCGTATTAGTTCTATGGTGGAAAATAAATGAGCGATAAAAGAAAGAAGAAGAAACTTTACTAAAAGTAGTGTTTAAGATTTGATAATAAATTTCTGTGATTGAAGTAATTAATAACATACTGTATAAATTAAAATAAGTATTAAAGTCTATAAATGAGTCCAAAAGCATATTTAACTAGGAGACTACATTTTTCAGCTTGTCATCGATTACACAGGTAAACAGCTGGAACATTTGGTAAAATTTGATGACGACCAATCTATGTAATGTAATTACCAAATCATTTTTTGTTTTAGTTTGCATCTATCTGATGATGTTAACAAAGATATTTATGGGAAATGTAACAACCTTAACGGACATGGTCATAACTACATAGGTAATTTCAACAAATGCCAGACTTAACTGGTACGTTTGGTAAAAACGTTTTTTTTTTCATTTTAGTTAAAGTAACTGTGTATGGAGAAATTGATGAGGCTACAGGTATGGTAATGAATATGGCAGATCTGAAAAAATACATGGAGGAAGCTATTATGAAGCCTATGGATCACAAGAATCTCGACTATGATGTTGAATATTTTACAGATAAACCTAGTACGACAGAAAATGTTAGTGTTTTTATATGGAAACAAATGAAAGATATAATGAAAAATCCAGAACTGTTGTATGAGGTTGAAATACATGAGACTGAGAATAATATTGTGATTTATAAAGGGGAATGATACTAATGTGTATTGAGTATAGTTATTTATTTTGACATCTAAAGGTATTTAATATAATTAACTAAATCACAGGTCATTTTTCAACTCAATGAAGGAGACAAATTAGTTTCTAAAACACTTTTGTTTTTTAATTTTTCTGTTCCATCAGAATCATTCAATTTTTCTTCCAATAGTCTATCTTGTCTCTGATCTTTTATCGATTCTAAAAATCAATGAATAATGACTTAATTATCCAACAACGATGTTTACAATATATATTTGTTTAATATTTGATATAACTTTATTTACATTCCAAATGATATTTCAAAACATTTTATAATCACTTGTTTTGTTAATTCTATAATTTTTGTCAATAAAACTTTTACTCACTGTTATATGGGGTATATTTATCGGAAAGCCAGCCTTCTAAGTTGTAACCCACCACTCCAACTAATGCAGCAAATGGTAAAGTTACATACGGTGCATAGGCTCTAAGGGCAGTATAAAAAACTGGCCACATTTTGTGACAAAAGCTGATTATAATAATTTGTAAATTTCTATAATTTCTTATCTAAGTAACTTGAAAAAAATTGTTACGATATTTTGGGTTAACCACAATCTTCTTTTTTAAGAAGCCAAGACGAAACGTCAATGCCTGTCTTCTTTTTTATGAGATACATGTTTTAAAAGTAGTTTGTTACCTATGGTAGTAGAAGGTTTCTTGGTAAATAAAAGAAGACACAATGTAACCAACATTTTATTATATTTTGTTAATTTTCGCATTGAACTGACAATTTCAAAAACCTTAGCGAAAATGACAAATTAAATTTCCAATAAAACATGAATTATTATTTGCTTAAAGCAAATTATTCACTTCGTTATTTAAATGTGTACAGAAGTTATTATTCCGTTAAAAAAAAGCTAATAAAAGATGAAAATTATTTATCGCGACAAATATATCAAAAAATCAAAGTGAAGGGACCTATCACCATAGCTGATTATATGAAGGAAGTTCTTACAAACCCTACTGTTGGTTACTACATGCACAAAGACATGTTTGGAGAAACTGGAGATTTTATAACATCACCTGAAGTTACTCAGATGTTTGGTGAGATGATAGCTGTTTGGTTACTGAATGAGTGGCAGAAAATGGGGTCTCCTAAACCACTTCAACTTATAGAGCTTGGTCCAGGTTATCTATTTACTCTATACCTTTGAAATAAACTTTTTAATTATCAAAATATTTCAGGTAGAGGAACATTAGCTAATGACATTTTAAAAGTGTTTAACCATTTCAAAGTTCTTCAAAAAACCAGCCTGCAATTAGTTGAAGTAAGTCCAATATTAAGTGAAATACAAGCAAAAAAACTTTGTAGCCAAAGTACATTAATAAGTGAAAAGCTTCCAGTGTATAGAACAGGTAAGAGAGTAAATTACATTATATACTTGAAAATGTATCTATTAATTGAGTTTATAGGTGTAACGAATGAAGGTATCCCTGCACAATGGTACAAACAGTTGAGCGATGTACCGAAATGTTTCAGTCTAGTAATTGCTCACGAATTTTTTGATGCCTTGCCAATTCATAAATTCCACAAAACTTATAGTGGATATAAAGAAGTGCTAGTTGATATCGATCCAAACTCTCAACAGAATAATGAAAATGTTGATCCAAAATTTAGGTAAAAGTTTAAAAGCTTTTATAAATATTATATGTATATTGTTTTTTTTTCCAGATATGTACTTTCCCGTCATGAAACTCCAATACAAAAAAAGCTGATTAGTCCACATGAAAAACGAGATCATTTAGAAATATCTCCTGACTCTATGATCATCTACAGGGATATTTGCGAGCGATTGAAGCAGTCAGGTTTTTTGTTATTTTTTTTGTGTTTTTATTTTATTGCTGATGTTACTTTTTTTTAGGTGGTTTGTCATTGATTTGCGATTACGGTCATTATGGATCTGGTACTGATACATTCAGAGCATTTAAAAAACACAAGCAAGTCGATCCCTTGATTCAACCAGGCTCAGCTGATTTGACTGCAGATGTCGACTTTAGTTGTATCAGGCAAGTAAGAACGCAATTTTAACTTTTTGTTTGTCTTTGTATGTATAAGAATTATTTAATTAACAGATAGCAGACGAAGTGAGGGGAATTTTAACATTGGGTCCAGTAAATCAAAGAGATTTTCTTCTAAAAACAGGCTTGGAATTTCGATTTAAAGCTCTGAAAGAAAACGTAACCAATTCAAGAGAACTTTGCAATTTGAACGAATGTTATAAAACCCTCGTAGATACAGACAAAATGGGTGAACGGTTCAAATTTATGGCACTTTTCCCCGAGACCATGAAAAAAATACTGGATAGGTGTCCGGTTGTTGGGTTCTCGGAAAGGTAGAAAAAAAATGTGTCGAATGCATATTTTGATCTTTGAATTCTTGCGAAATGTACGTTGGTTTCTTTAACCAGTTTGTAACTGTGATAATTTTAATAATAAAAATAATTCAGATAATTAAATATTTTTATTGTTTATCTCTCGTACATTTTATTCAGAAGGTGCTGTGGGTTTTGGTACGCTGTTTGTTGTTACTATCATCTTACTGACGGTGAATAATTCAATAGGTACTTCTCGCAAATATTCTTCGTAATTATTGTGAGTGATACTTTTAGATTTGTGCAGTTCTCCATATGATGAATCTCTACTAAGAATATTACTGGTATCACTTCTCGAATGAGCTGATGCTAAAATAAAATGATTCTTCAATAATTTTTTTTTCAACCCCCCTCAATGGGCCTGGCGAAAATTTTGAAGATCAATTTTGACAGGGTAAAATTGATTTTGAAGAACGGAAATTGTTAATTCGGAATGAAATGTCGATTGGGACCGAAAATGATTATGCTTGACGTGTAGGGAATCACCCCAAAAAAATCTATCAGTGGCATCGTTAGGGTTATATATTTAAAAACATTTTTGTCAGAGTGCCCAATGGTGGTTTCATGTAGATTGGGTAGAACGGATTTTGGGAAAAATAATGACTTGTACAGACGATTGTTGACATTGAAATTATACTCGAAAATATAAGGGTAACTTTTTTATTTATGAAAATATGGAAAAACTATAGCCGAATCATTTTTTAAAGAACTCCTCAAGACCTTTCTATTGACTATATAAGACATGAGGGGGTCATGATAAAAATTTCGAAAAAAAGTAGAAAAATATTGTAAAAAAATTTTTGGACAAAGAGAGTTCGATAGGTGGGCACCTCAAAAAAAATTTCATCGAACATTTTTTTTCGAGTCTCACTTATTTTTGACTAAACCTGTATATTTTTTCAGGCTGACCCCCCTTTTTATGCTATCTATAGACAAAAACACCATATGATGTTTCCACTATCAATTCGGGGTCATACTTAATTCGATTTTGGGGGGGGTCAATTGTCAAAAATTTTTTTTGCTTTAAGGCGCCCCAAATGAGGAAGATTCCCAAAATATTATCGTTCCGAGATGATATCCTGGCGTGTCTTGGACCCCAAAAAAATATTTGGGAGGGGGGGGGAAAATTTTTGAACAAAGAGAGTTCGATACCCCCTTTAGGTGGGCACCTCATAAAAAATTTCATCGAAAAATTTTTTTCGAGTCACTCATTTTTGACTAAACCTATATAATTTTTCAGGTTGACCCCCCATTTTTATGCTACCTATAGACAAAAACACCATATGATGTTTCCACTATTAATTCGGGCTCATACTTGGTTCGATTTTGGGGGGGTCAATTGTCCAAAAAATTTTTTTTCATTATAGGCGCCCCAAATGAGGAAGATTCCCAAAATATTATCGTTCCGAGTTGATATCCTTGCCGGTTCTTGAACCTCAAAAAAATATTTGGTAGGGGGGGAAAATTTTTTAACAAAGAGTTCGATACCCCCCTTTAGGTGGGCAGCTCAAAAAAATTTCTTCGAAATTTTTTTTCGAGTCTCACTTATTTTTGACTAAACCTGCATATTTTTTTATGTTGACCCCCCCCTTTTTATGCTATCTATAGATTCGTACGATTTTGTCCCTAGAACTCTGAAAGGGTGGGGGGGGGGCGTAATTTTTTTTGGCAGCCGAAAAACTTGTATGAATTTCATTTTGGGGTCTCAATTTTTCGGTTTCGGAGGAATCATAGTCGGAAGGTTGTACGTTGGGGGGCGTAAAAATCCTTGTCTTCGATTCGTGTCCAAAAAAAATTCCTCTATACGCTCATATATTTATTTTTTGTCCAATCTTTCAAAAATTATATTATTATATTTCTTACCTGTACCACTATCATTATTTTGATCCACTCTATTTGTTTGCAACTCCAAATTCTTAGCCATCGACCAAATCAAAACGTTATCTATCGTTTTATCTCTTTCATTCTCTTTATGTTCAGCCAAATGATTATTATCTTGCTGGTACATACTTTCGAAAATTTCTTCAGTTCTACGCGTCAAAGGTATTATAACAGTTTGCTCCCGAACTGTAGCTGCGGGCTCATATATATGATGACCGAATTGTTCCATGGTACTAGTTCCGGTACGCCCTGTCATCTCCATGATACCAATCTGAGTAGTTCGAACGTGATATGGGAAATTTTTATTCGCTACCGAAGGCATCGTTAGAATCTAAATTAAAAAATGGTGAATTTTTGTTTAACAGTAGATTTTATTACAAGCTGAACTAATCTAACCTAACTTCAAGATCTGCGTACTAGTTGCGCATTAGATGAAAATTCGGTACATTTAATTTAAGTAGAGATGTTAAAAACCAGTATTTTCTAGTATCGGATACGTTCCGCTCCAGTTACTAAGTCATACCTGTGACAGATACCTGTTCCATTAACGAGACGGACAATTCGCTCCCGGCTGACTCGTCTCGTATCGGACTCGGAACCACAAAGATACTCTTTGTCAGAACAGCGTGCCGCACTGCAGCTGAACGCATCAGCGACAGACTCCGAGTGCTGAAAGACACGAACTTATCCGAGCTCCAACGTTCTTACCGGAGCGGACCGACTACGTTAACTTCGTAGTTCGTACGCACGCGGTTTCAATCTGCCACGCCCACTACTCGTTTTCGTTCCCTCAAATATATACTCGTCTACGCCAGTAATCGAGTACGAGTACGATTCGTACCTGTTACAAGTTGTTCTTAGTCCATAACTGTTCCAAGATACCTGTGACAGGTATTTCGTACCATCTCTAAATTTAAGAAAGTTAAAAGTTTGCTAACTTCGTAATTGTTGTTAATTGTCTGCATAAATGGAGTCATAGTGAATTGAGTACCTTAACTTATAATTGATAATTGCTAAATGTTGCTGCATAAATCCACACTTACTAAAAACATCAAATGTCCTCCGAATGATATAAAAAGAAGAACACCAAACACTACGGATTCTCTAACCCACTTATCTATGTAAGTGTTTGCTGATACGACAAAAGCTGGGCCAGCTACGAACCATACTGTTCCAAAAACGTTGAAAGGATAATAAAAATTTCCCTAAAACATGGCACATAAAAAGGAGCCGATTTGTTTGAAATTCCTACCTTTTCAGGAAAACGCTTTAGGGTAAAAACCGTCGAATAAACAAACATACACCAAGCAGCTACTCTTAGTATTATCAACCCATACCCCGCAGGAGATTCATAAAGATATAACACTTCACCGGGATCGAATACTTGTGATTCATATATAAATATAGCAGCATAAGTAACCATGTACAAACACATGAATATTGTTAGTTTAACTGTAGCAGGTAAAGGTAATCGCCCTCTAGTAACAGTGTAACCTTTCGCCAGAAGTAATAAGAGCAACAAAAAGCTGGTTTCTGAAATTCCCATCAATATAAGACCTACAAAAATTTCGTCATTATTAAAATTAACTGCATAGCCACAAAGTACACCATCTAACAAAAGGCGAAAGAATAGTTTTCGTGATCGCTCTTCTTCTTCTTTTTTTTTTCTATGGGCTTCGAGTTATCGAGTGATCTACCCATGTGTGCACATGCGTGAATTAATTAGTTTATCTGTCAATGTCAAGTCGTCCCTTTAGTTCACCGTGTCACAGAGTACATATGTACTCTGTGACCGTGTATTATTTTATGGTTAGGGTTAGGTTACAAATGAGCTACTTCTCATTAGACACATGGGATGAATAATGAGGTGTTCTCATGTTATAGTAGTTGAAGAGGGATGTTGATCAACACTACTATTGTTCTTAGTGTAGTTATGGTTTTACTTCGAATCAATACTCGTGTTATACTTATAGATGGTTTACTCTGTGTGGCGTAGCTTGGACTTACCGAAACGTCTCATTCTGGTTACCATGAAACCGGTCATAGCTAACTTTAGATAACAGCTGCTGACAAAAAGTATACCAAAAAGTTGTATAACTATGGAAAATACAAATATTTTGTAAGTTGTGTGTAATAACTGTCTAGATTTTAGTTCTAATGTACACACTACTATTCCTAGAAGAAGAAAGGAGTAAGCTATAGTAAACGCCATTAATACCGGTAAGATATCTAGAAAATGAAAACGATTAAGTATGTGTGAAAATTATAATTAAATGCAAATACTTACAAAATTCGTCAGCCGATAAATGTTCGTGCCAATAATCTCCAGGAGGGCCGTTTGTCATAAGGATGCGATATCGAATGTTAATTCCCTAAATAAAAAGTCATCTCTTAAAAATTTGTATCGTGAGCTCATGGTTTAATGGGAATTACACAAAAATTTGACTTAACCCCTTTTACCAGCCCAGCAGCGATTTAAAAACTAAAAATATTTATTTGTTTCAAACGTCAAAAATTAAAATGTATGTTTGGTTGCCTACACCACAGATGTGCGTTGGGTTGCCTGCAGAAAATCGTTGAGTAATGTAGGTAAATCATACATTAATGGGGGTAATTAATGTATGATTTTGTCTAATTTTGAGAACGGTAATAGTATATGTTAGTACACGGTCGACGGACTAAAATATACATTACATTTTAATAGGGTTACATGTCGTAAATTTTCAGATTACTATTTACGACTTTAATTACCTTTGTTCCATTACAGTTGCTAATTGCAATGAACCACCATCGTTCTCTGGAACTCCTAAATCTCCTGGTGTTGTGACAAATCACCGTTCGACCTTTTCTGATAAAACGATCATTGTAAAAGGTCGAAGGAACGTACCTCTTTTTTAAATGCGATATTTTTGTAGGATCTGTACCAATGTTCGATACCTTAAATAACAACAAAAACTAAATTGAACACATCTTAAATTACAAACATACTTCCGTAGAAAAAAATTGGTCGGTACTAAAAAACGTTTCTTCAAAACCACCTTCAGTGGACGTCACTTCGTTTTCCCCAAAATTAGTAGTACTGCTACTAGTGGAGTAATCATAATACGAGAAAGACTCTGTCGTGTACTCTGTAGAAGACGATGGAATCGTGGTGTAGTCAGTTGGCGCTGTAGGTGTAGCTGTGACTACAAAATAGTATTACAACAACTGGCTATTTTTAGGTGAAATAAGAAGTTATGATCTGTTATGGATATATTGAGTCTGCGCAGTATCAGAGTTCAGGCTTAGCTGGAACGCTTTTTCGATACTGCGCAGACTCGATATGTCCATAACAGTTAGGAACTTGCTACGGGAGCAAACCTAAGAGTAAGTACCTTTTTTTTCTAACGTTTTACTCACGGACTTGAGCGTTGGAACAATTAAATTGTACGTAGGTACCGTGAAAGGTTTTTCTAAAAATGCACAGCCTGACATTTCTTTGTAAGGCTGTAAACGGGCAGTTAAATTTACTATTTGGTTTTGTGGAACGCCTAAAACTTTCTCTTTATCTTCACAAGTCTAAAATTAATTAACTGGTAGATGTGAAAAAAAAAATAGTAAAAAAAGATCTTACTTTATTTGTTTTATAAACTGCAGGCCATTGGGTATCGGTGTCGTAGTAGAGTAGGAGATTGGGATCTCCTTGATCTTCATTGAAGTCGATTTGATATTCAAATTGCCCTTCTTCCGATAAAAAGCAAAATCTAGCTAAAAATGCCCAATTCTGAAAAATAATATTGTAATAGGTATTACGGGTCGTTTTTACTTCAAAAATATTTACCTCGCTTGTTTTTAAAGTACCTTCAATATATTTGCACTGAATTTTTATCGCATTACACAAACATATGATGATTATTAATTTGAACATTATAAACGAAAATCTGAGTTTGTAAAGCGTCTGTTTGGAATGGAATATAAATAAGAAAAGAATATCGATGTATAAAGGGTAGCCATGGATACCTACGATAAATACATGTGAAAATTGTATTTTGTCAATAATACATCGGATTCCATAATAAATCTTTGTTAACAATGAGAGTATCATTTTGAATATTTTTTAATAATTTTAAAAAACACCTTGGATTGATGGAAAGTTTCAAAATAAATTGAAAATGTTTCCATAAAAAAGTCAAATTGAGCAGTTGTTGTATAGATGGCGCAAGTAATCTCTGCCGAAAAATAAAAATCTACTTTATCGACAGTAGTGTTTTCTCAAATCAAGTAGTTGAGTAGTTGCTATATAGATGGCGCTGGTAAGCTCTGCCAAAAAATAAAAATCTGCTTTATCTACATGGCTAATGAATGAAAAGTGAAATTTATTTTTCAGGGTGGGGTTTTGTATTTTCCAGTTTTTCAATACTGTTTGTGATATTTTTCCCATGTAATATTTACACACCTTTTTTCCATTTATGTACAACGTATAATACAACATAAAGTATACAAAGTTATCGTAATTCTGTGTAATGACATGTGAGGTTAACGATGTATCTCTGTTTGTGACAGATCGTACTTTTTACGGCTTTTATAATAGATTTTACAGAACTAGTTGTAAGTAAAAAGTTTAGTGTTGATCTAAATACGTTAATAACGACCAGCAGCTTTAATAAGCAATGAAGAAAGTGCTACAGCAAAAGTGAGAAAAGAATTTTAGTCTATCGAATTTTGGCAGCCATTTTAGTTTCCTCGCAAGATACTTGTAAGTTTTTTGGTTTTGTTGTTGAATTTATCAGTAATAAGTCATATTTAATACTTTAATTTACTCATCCTTACATTTTATTATCGTTCAACATCACGTGATACCACCTTGTTTTCACTTTTACTTAGGTATTGTAGTAATAAAAAATGTACATAACAAGTGTGTCTCCTCTGAGCAATGTTTTGCAATAAAAACCTTGATTATTAACAAATTCGCATAATGCGACTTCATAATATTTACAAAGCAACATAGATTACCTTTTAAATATTGATACAGTATGGAATTTTTCCTATAGAGAGGTACTTTCTATCTATCAGTTGCCAATGATATTTTTAGAATAAATATCTGTTTAATAATTAAAAAGAAATAATATTCATTATCCCTGCATCTAAGTAACATTAGATTATTTTAGAGTGTAGTATTGGTATTATATTTGACTTTATTTATTTTAAAAATATTTAATTTGTTCCCCTCATCCAGGGTTTTATAATATTTTGTGACTATAATAAACAGCTTCTCATAGTCAACTTGAACTTTCAAATTGATTATATTCAAAACATCGTTTTTGTACTTACAACATTTATCCTCTTAGTCACCAATACATATCTCTGTATCTTGTACGTTTTTTTAGAAGATGTCATTATAGCTGTGGCAGTGCAAAAAATGGCACCCGTGCCTCGCCCGGGTAGCCTGCGTGATCCCGAGATCGCTGATCTCTTTTTTAAGCACGATCCAGAAAAGATTTTTGAAGATCTCAGAGAAATTGGACATGGCAGTTTTGGAGCTGTCTATTATGCACGATGTCTCCTTACCAGAGAAATCGTGGCCGTCAAGAAAATGTCCTATCTTGGAAAACAGAGTTTGGAAAAGTGGCAGGACATCTTGAAAGAAATAAAGTAAAATTATATAATGTTTAATTAACGAAACTATTTTATTGTTTTTATGTTTTTTTTAAGGTTTTTAAAGCAATTGAACCATCCAAACACTATAGAATATAAAGGATGTTACCTAAGGGACAATACAGCTTGGCTGGTGATGGAATATTGTCTAGGTTCTGCTTCTGATATTATCGAGGTACATAAGAGACCTCTAAAAGAAGATGAAATATCTGCTATTTGTGATGGAGTTTTACATGGACTTGGCTATTTACATGAATTAGGAAGAATTCATCGGTAATATATATATTTTTTTTATATAATAAAAGTTGAAATAATTTAATTATTTTTATTTTAGTGATGTAAAAGCTGGTAATATACTACTAACTGAAAATGGTACTGTAAAATTAGCAGATTTTGGTAGTGCTTCAGTAAAATGTCCAGCCAATTCCTTTGTAGGTACTCCATACTGGATGGCACCAGAGGTAAATGTTCTATATTCTTCATCTTCACAAACTTCTATATCTTTTTCTCGTTCTCAGGTTATATTAGCTATGGACGAGGGTCAGTATGATGGTAAAGTAGACGTATGGTCTTTAGGTATTACATGTATAGAATTAGCTGAAAGAAAACCACCTTATTTTAACATGAACGCAATGTCAGCTCTATATCACATCGCTCAGAACGAATCACCTACTTTATCATCTTCAGAATGGTCTGATGTTTTCAAACACTTTGTAGAAGCATGTTTGCAGGTAAGCCAAAACAATTTAATTCAATCAATAAATGGATAAAAACAAAAATCTAGTCCCTTTTCTTTAAACTTTATCTTAGACAAACTTGGTAGTTCAAATGAACATCTTCCTTAAACTTTATCTTAGACAAACTTGGTAGTTCAAATGAACATCTTCCTTAAACTTTATCTTTGACAAACTTGGTAGTTGAAATGAACATTTAGCTTCCTTAAACTTTATGTTAGACAAACTAGGTAGTTCAAATGAACATTTAGCATCCTTAAACTTTATGTTAGACAAACTTGGTAGTTCAAATGAACATTTAGCTTCCTTATGACTCTAGTTACAATTTATTTGAGCTTTGACCAGTGAAATTATTGTGTAACATGTCATTAAACACCATTTTTAATTTTTAGAAATTACCAGTACATCGTCCAACTTCATCTAGATTGTTAAATCATCAATTTGTTACGAGAAGTCGATCACCGAACGTTCTAATAGATTTAATTCAACGTACGAAAGCAGCAGTTAGAGATTTGGATAATTTGAATTATAGGAAAATGAAAAAAATACTAATGGTAGACAATTGCGAAACTGAAAGTACCATAGGTAATTTTAAAAAATTATCTAACGTAATAAAAACATGAATGTGTGAGTTTTAATAATTTTTAGATGTTGATGATACTCCAGACGAACATACCGGTGGTGATAGTTCGAAGAGTAATTCGGTTACTTCCGAACAAAGCGTTCATTCTGTGGGGGTATCTGCTAGTAGTCAATCGAGCAGCACCAATAGCTTACCAGCAGGAGGAGAAGATGGTACCACTCGAAGACATCGACAAATCAACCATCCTGTCGCTATGGTCATTTCAGATCACGGTACCAATAATTTTGCTACGATTAGAACCACCAGCATAGTTACCAAACAACAGAAGGAACATATGCAGGTAATATTTAATATTTATATTCTCGAAATAATTAAACTGGAAATTTTTAAATTTTTTTTTTAGGAAGAGATGCACGAACAAATGTCTGGGTATAAAAGAATGCGAAGGGAACATCAAAGTGCCTTGTTGAAATTGGAAGACAAGTGTAAAATGGAAATGGACGCGCACAAAAATCAATTAGACAAAGAATACGAAAGTTTGTTGCAAAACTTCAGTAAGGAACTGGAAAGACTGCAGGTATGTTAATAGTAGTAGTAGTTCAAATGTCCTGTGATGCAGTTTGGTAGTTTTTATTTATTTTCCAGATAAAACACCAACAAGAACTCGAGCGTAAACACAAACAAAACGCCGTTAGTGAAAAGAAGTTGATAAAAGACATCAGTGGTCGGCAGGATATGGACCGAAAGGCGTTCGACGCAAATAGAAAGAAGGAATATAAAGCGAACAAGGAAAGGTGGAAACGGGAATTGTCTCAAGACGATTCGACGCCGAAAAGACAGAGAGATGCTACTCTACAGTAAGTATAACATTGAAATTTCTTTACTTATATAAAAAATATTTATTAATATTTTTCAAGGACTCATAAGGATAATTTAAAACTAGTGGACGCGCAAGAAGAACAACGTTTATTGCGTTGCCAGAAAGAGTACCTCGAATTGGAATTGCGCAAGTTCCGAAGAAAAAAATTAATGTCCTATCATCAATTAGAACAAGAATTGTTGAGGCAGGAGTTGAATAAACGACAACATCAACTCGAGCAAGCGCATTCGATGCTTTTAAGGCATCACGAAAAGACGCAGGAACTGGAGTATCGACAACAGAAAGCTGTGCACGCTTTAAGGGAAGAACAGGTTCGGTTTTTTAATTGAAATTTTTCTATTTTTTTTTTGTACGAATGTGATTTTTTTAGGTGAAAAATCAACACGATACAGAATTGGCTAATCAGGAGGAATACATGAAGCGAGCTGAACGGGAAATGAGGAAAAAACACGCTCTGGAATTGAAGCAGCAACCTAAATCTTTAAAAGTATGTTTAAAGTGTTATATTTTAATGAAAATAATTGGAATGGTTTTGTTTTTTTTTACAGCAAAAAGAAATGATGGTTCGTAAACAATTTAGAGAAACTTGTAAGGTGCAAACCAAACAGTACAAGGCATTAAAGGCTCAAATACTTTTAAGTACTCCGAAAGAAAATCAAAAAGCGGTGATAAAGAAGTTGAAAGAAGAGCAGAGAAGGAAATTGGCTCTATTAGGTGATCAGTACGAGCAAAGTATCGCTGAAATGTTGCAGAAACAATGCATCAAGTTAGACGAAAGTCAAGAAGTAAGTTTTTTTTTTAAATTCCTTTTTCAAGGATATTGAAGTTTTATTTAATCGAGAAAATAGAATACAAATATGCAAATTAACAATTATAAAATTTGCATACCGCTGCAGAGACATAAGTCTGTCCGCAGTCTGGCTTAAAACTACCTTAGAACTAAA
>CAJUYI010002401.1:0-12090 GCA_910591695.1 Galerucella pusilla
TTTTTTTCACACAATTAAGGGTACGATTCTCTCCAATATACAGGTTAACACAGATGTGTCTGATCTATTTTTAAAAGCAACACTGATATTGTGTGGTGGACAACAGAATTGTACTAAACTCCGTTGGCAGTTGCCGAAAATTATGACCAAAATGTCATTCCATTCGAAATCTAGGAACTTTTTAAAAAATTGAAGGATCTTTCAAAGGTGTGAGCAATTCAGGAAGAATACAGAAAGTAGTACCTATTGCTCTCCACGAATGTCTTGAATACATGGTGTCAATTTTAAAATTTACAATGGGTTGTACCTTGTGAACAAAATGACATATAAAAAAAATTTCAAAACTTATTCTAGGGTGGAGAAGGGAAACTAAAACGCCATGAAAAAGATCGCACCACCATCAACCACTCTAATAAAAATATAAATGGCAACCCCCTACTTGCGATACGTCTTTGGAAAGCCCGTAGATAATGCTTTCCAAGGGTATAAGCCATATTTATACAGGGTCTAACAATAAGGCAGAAACATTTACTTGACAACAAAATGGAATAGTGTTAAATATAAAACTACAAAAATGTTACTTAATTTACTTAATGTTCAAAATAGTCTACATGGTTTTGTAAACAATAGTATAACCTATCTTCAAACTAATACCACGACATGCTTGACTAATTCTTCGTCATTAATCGTCAATTGAGGTTGGTTGAGTTTTATAAACAACCGATCTAAGATGACCCCATAGAAAAAAATCAGGTGGTAGTAAGTCTGGTGACCTAGGAGGTCACTCAATGGGATCTAGGGAGAACAATATAGTCACCTTACTATGGATTCCAGGACACACTGGAATAGAAGGAAATTAAATAGCAGATGAACTAACAAAGAGGGGGACTTAAATACCTTTCTGGGGGCCTGAACCATTTCGCGGAATCAGCCCCAATGTAATATTGGAAGAAATGGGTAAGTCAAGAAAACATTGTTGTATTCTGTGTAAAAATTTATTTTTAAAATTGCAAAGCGCTTTCGGCTATTAAGCCATCTTCAGTGCTATACCTGCAAGTAAGTAATAAAAGTTGTAAAAATGGGTGAAGTCGAGAAAAAGAGAAGTTCTGACCATTGGAGAGATCTAGTAGGGCTTATATAATCAAAGACTCTTCTGGGTGACTACAACCTGTTAAGATCAAATGAATGCATAAGTCAAAGTAAAACTGCGCTAAGAGTTTTAACAGGGATCCTAACGGAACATTTTCGCCTGAATGGGAACTTGAAAAAGCTCAAAATAGTGGATGAAGAAGAATGCAGATTTTGTGGCATGGGAGAAGAAACCTCCACCCACATACTTTCCAACTGCACAACACTTCAGAATCGTACGGCACAGCACCTGGGAGATTACTGGATAGAAGCGGAACATTTACCTAAGTTGAAGCCTGCTACTAGGTTCTGAGACTCTCCTCAGAAACTAAGTAAAAGTAAGGGGCACAATAGAACTTTTAGGTATCAGTGAATGTCACCCCAAAATACATGTACATACATACTACAATAAGGCAGAAACATTTACTTGACAACAAAATGGAAAAGTGTTGAATATCAAACTACAAAAATGTTATTTAATTTAGTTAATGCTCAAAATGGTTTCCATAGTTTTGTAAACAATAGTAAATCGCCAACTGAGGTTGGTTGAGTTTTATAAACAGCCGATATAAGATGACCCCAGAGAAAAAAATCAGGTGGTAGTAAGTCTGGTGACCTAGGTGGCCACTCAATGGGATCTCTCCTTCCAATCCATCTATTTGGTCCCAAACTGCTATTGCGTAATGGGGAGGTGCTCCGTCTTGCTGGAAGTGCAACAAATTTCCATCTAGAGCTGGATTGCCATCATTGTCATGTTGATTCTCTAATTCATGAACAATTAAGTACTTAATAGACATAATTTATTTTACAAATTACCACTTGGCACACAAAAGTTCTCCTTTTAAAAATACAATTTTCAGTACCAGCGTCTATTTTAAATATATACACGGAACTTAAAGTTTTATGCAAACATATATATTTGCATAACAAGTTTTATTCAAAAATTGTATTATTTTCCGTGAAGTCGTTAAACCTTGTGATAGAATATAAATACTGATTTACATAATGCAAATATAGGATGAATAAAGCGATGCTTAACATAAACACTTCAGATGAGTTCCCGCTAAAAATGAAAAGCGAACGAAGTATTGAACAACTGGAAAAAGAAACTAAAAAAGTTGTTAAAAATAAAATTCTTGGGTCACAATAATAAACTCTCCACGTTTTCGGTTATAAACCTCACTTCATAAGTATGTTAAAATGAAATAAAATTGGTATATGAAAATGTTATGGTGAGTAACGACTTTAATATGGAAAGCTCTGGTAAAATGACTTAATAATAATAATGAAGTGGCTGTAACGGATTATCCAGGGGTTGCTGTAAACATTAATATTTTTTCGCCTACCTTACCTGAAAAGCAATCAAATGAACTCCAAAAATAGGACTGAAAGTGTTGTTTAGCAACTGAAATGTTTGCATTTCCTGTTCGAAGTACAATAAAATGATAAAGTTTGTATCACCTTCATTTCAACAAATAAAGCATGAAAATATAAACCCCTACCCGCGTCTTGACAATCTGGTCGGATCTAGCCTTAAGATATTCCTTAAAACAATGAGTGTTATAAATTCTATATAATAGTATATTAAGTACCAAGTGTCAAAAACGTTACTTTAGTCACGAGTTTTCTGAGCGACTGAAGATGTTTTTGACACTAGGTGCTTACTATACTTTTTGTACGTCCCGAGGAAAAAAAACCAATTGTATTATATTAATTATATTCACAAGATTACAGACAATTATTGACGTGTCAATGTAAAATCAAATGACTCAGAACCACAAAGATTATCACAGAATATTAAATATAAATTACAGAAGATACACTTGACGTAACGTTTAAGAAACAAAAGATAAACGAGATGTGCCCTTTCGACGTTTTGCGAATGTCAAACCCGTGTTTTAGATGCTGTAGAAAAAATACCAAATGTAGGTAACTATATGTTTACACCAAATATCGCTAATGACCTAGTGGTCGATGCGCTGTAATAAAAAAAGAAAAATAACGGCTACAAAGGATATTTAAATTTTCTATATAATTTAGTTTTGATATCATAAAAATGGTTCGCATCTCCCATTCTTCCGGTTTAAGGACAACAATAGGTAGTTTTCAGCTTCTATTGAAAGATACGTGATAAAATGAGCTCGAGGGAGCCATCCTGCATTGTTATTGTGTACAGCAAAGACGAGTGAAGCAATTTTCATTTCAGTTTCTCAATAAACGAAATTTTATCAAATTTATTTATGCACCACATGCTGTCACGTCTGAAAATCAGTGTTGTACTTATATATTTGTACTCCATCTTTTTTTTTAATACTATTCCAGATATGTATTAAATTATAGTGAAACTCTATACTAATATAACTATAGTCTATTTTTATGAATAAGAGAGTATTAAAATAATAAAGCATTTAAAAGATTTTTTGAAGTTATACCTACAGTATTTTCGTAAGAAATAACATTTTGAATAAATATATACACTTATATTTCCACCAGCTTACAACTTCTAAACAGCTGAAAAATGTTTTATTTTTCCACAAGTTATGTTAAGAACATTGTTTCATACTTGTTATATAGGTATAAGGGTTTAAACTGCCCTAGGCAAGCGGATGAGGTTGAACGAGGCGTATTTTGTTCCCCTACTGCTAACATTTCAATACAAGTCGTCCAATACGCAGCCGACTTAGAATAGATCATGCGTGGTCCTTGTTTATATGCGGTTTTTCTTGGGATCGACCAGACTATAGGTAAGTAAGTATCATTTGATTAACAGATGGTCTAAGACTATTATACAATACTCGATACGACTCCAAAACGGTTACTAATTCTGAATACCAATTGGAACAAACCTATTATAAGTTTCTGAGAAGCGCATCCTGCAAAGGATCACTGAATAAGTCTGTTGTTTTCCACACTTGACAAATTCAAAATATTACGTATATAATGTGTGTCGACCTAGTTGGTTATAGACTTCTTGGTGTGCGTCGTCTATTGTTAATGTCCGTCTAACACATTACGTTGGAAGAAAGGGGAAAAAAGTGTGGTCAATCCTAATCCTGATATCACTATAATGAACCGTTTAAATGTATTACAAACTTTAACCCTAAACTTTGACTTGAAAAATGTGATTAATTGAGGTTTAGATTACGCGCAAGCGCGACCTATCAATCGGGAGAAATTACATTATTTAAAATAGGATGCAGACGTACCTTTGCTCAGTTAAATCCCAAAACCTGGATCACTGAAGTGAGCCACATGATATTTGTTTGTTATTTCCTATATCACTAAAGTGGAGTATTTGAGCCACCTGGTACACGACCATTCCTTTGTCATTGTTCTAAATCGTTCATGAGGGAGTGCTTTGAAATACTAAGCTCATTTTAGCACCGACAGGTGACAGATACAGTGCATTCTGATTATATAAATACCAACTAAAGGATAATTGAATGCTCAGTTTGATATTTTATTTTTAGACAGGTATGTCACGGTGTCATGTTACTCATCTTAGGCACAACAACTTTTAAGTTGTTTTTCAATAAGCTAGTTATAGTGAGGATGATCACATGTCATATTATTTTAGAAATTATTTATTTTGGTAAATCCTGTTCACCTTTCTTTAAATCGCCCCCAACATTTTTTTTAATTATTTTTTTGAGTGATTAAGGCATATAAATTAAAAAGTAGGATCACATAATATTGAGTGGGAAAATAATTGAAATTAAAAACACAAAAAAATAAGTCATGCAAATACAGAAAACCATAAAAGTCCGCCTCTGCAGTAGCAGTTAATTGACGAGGTGTTAATAAATGCGTGTTTGGATAATAATGATAAAGTGCTTAGAAAAATAAAGCTGAGGACAATACACTACATTTTATAGATGTTTTTTGGAATTTGATAGATTTACGTTATCTCTTCTTTTTTAGTGCGTTTCACGTCAAACAATGGTTTTAGTTAATAATGATTACATGCTCGAACATCAGTTTTAATCATTATTATTATAAAACAATGATATCGCTGGATAACAGAAACTCTATTGAGCTTAGGGTTTCCATAACGGTTTTTTGAAATATAGGACAAGTTAGCTTTTGAAATTCAGACTTTGTCGAAGATTGTATGCCGTTGCATATGGCCAGAGAAGTAGTTGTTGCTTTTTAGTGAACGGTCTGCTATTTGAAAAGTTATTTTCAAATTTGTCAGGCGTTGTAATAGTATCAAACCATTATCTTTAACATGTATTATATTCGTGATTAAAAAATAAGTACCCTGACATCCCAATCCGTTACCTTCACAAGGTTTTTCAAAAACAATCCTAAAAGTAGATCATCGTTTTGTATTTTTCTTTATCCTATTGCAGAAGACTTTCATTTACTGTGCTAAAGTAAACATTAGACGATATTCAAGGCAGAATCTGGAGCAATACAGCACTGTGAAGGAGAGCTATTAGAGTTAGTTTAAAACCTCATGGGTGCTACGTCACAGATGTGCAAATGACCAAAATCGGTACAACGCGGCAAAACCGTAAAGCCCGCTACTCACTATTCGTTAATGCGTCGTTTCGTCGCAGTACTTCACGAATTTTTGCTTAGTGAGCATGACTCGCTTCGCCGATGCGATTCGTTGTGCGGCGCTTTGCCTTGATGTCGGTATTTGGACGAATCATCAAAGGAAAAATTGAACGATACGACGAAGTCGACGGAGCGACGAAGTTGACCCATTCGGTCTCCACGCGAATCATTCGTTGTTGTCATTCGTGGTGTGTCTTCAAAATGGAATGGAATGACGATTTTGTGTCCTTTTTCTGTATTTGGGGACCAATTTTATTCAACAGCAACTCAAAGTCTTCATAAATGATCCTGCAAAAGTTATGAAATTTGCCTGACGATTCCTTAAGCATATCGACGATCATGGTAGTACAGTTGTACCTTAAATGGGTAGAATACATAAAACTGTTTGTAAAAATTTGCATTTTAACTGCAATGCTTACCGAGATCTGCTTTTATATAAAGACTGGGTCCACCATCTTCGTTTTTTTCTCTTTTTTTTAATTCAAAATGACTTCATAATAAGCTTGAGCTGCAGCAAGCAGAAGTAGGTCTTCTTCTTCCGAATTCATTTTTATAAATGGAAGCTTGTGATCACACTTCGCACAATGGAACGAAGTTTTATGCATCATCGAAGCGATTTGAATCAACGCACAATGAGTAGGATGTAATGCGTCGCTTCGTTCGAAGCGCGAATTAACGAAGTGAACCGACGAAACGCATTAACGAATCGCATCAACGAATAGTGAGTAGCCGGCTTAAGTATATTAACTCAACAAATCAACTTCAAATGACGATGTTTTTAACTTTACTGCTATACATGCGGTTTTGCCGCGTTGTACCGACTTTGGTCATTTGCACATCTGTGACGTTGCACCCATCAGGTTTTAAATTAACTCTAAGGCCATATACTGCAACAAATAAGCTTTCCTTGGTATTACCGAAGCAATTATGGCAATCCTCAGGATTATGTACCTTAAACTACGTACGAGAAGGACATACTGACACAGCTGGGACAACAATAGATTAACCCAAATTCAATAATTATATTATGCCTATTATTATTGACCGAGCACCAAAAACTATTTCGCGACTTTGCCTCGAGCGGAATAGGATGCGAGGTTTATAAATGTCTTCACCACCATGGTGTACCTATATAGAATTTTTACCACTACTAGCCTAATTTAAGACAAAAATTGAACATAATTCACAAGAGCACCACTTGAAGGGTTTACCCTGTCGTCTGACTGACGAGTACACTGTCAGTTTTCGATATATTATGAACGTACACGTTATGTCATCAGTCATTTTTGGTTGAGCGCGAATTTCAAAATATTGGCATTTTTATTCAAATAATTTAATCTTGATAGGTAATTTCAAGCAGCAAATGTGTTAAAGACAATATTCTGGGTATGCAAAATTATGTTGCACACGTTTTTGTTGAACCACTATCCCTGAATTCTCAAAATATTTGAATTTGTCCATTATTGACCTAGGTTAATGATAGAAAAAATTATTAACCACCAATAGACAAATTCAACTTCTCAGTTGGATACAAGAAGCAATAATTGTCAACTTCACAGCTAGTAGTGGAAAAAATAAGTTGCATGACATATTCACTAAGGGAGTGTATATCATGATCATATCGTGGGAACAGATGAGGCATCTTAGCAATCCTAGAGATATCATCTGAATAACAGATAGTCTGAGCCCAAACCATAGTTCGGAATGGTTAAAAAGTGTTAACACTTTTGGCACTATTGATGGTTTCATCTGACGCCATACTGTGGTGGATCGTGTGGATCGTATTGTAGTGCCATCTAGCGGCACTTATCGAAAGTAGGCCTTAGGTAGAAAAATAGGTAACTACTAAGGGTAATTAATGAGGCACCATCTACATTTTAATCACTTAAAAATGTCAAAGTTGCCATGGTGTTGCCATGTTTCAATTATAAACAAACTAGATATTTCAGTGTTCCTGTGGAAACCCGAGACACACCTTAAATATATTTCTGATATTAATAAAAGTGGAAAAGTTGTGTATTTTGTTTCTTTTAAGTTAAGAACGTTATCTATTTATTGTTCGCCAATCGCCACACTTCTATTATGGAGAATGTTAAGTGAGTGTCACAATACCAGCAATACCATGGTTTCAGTTTTCCAAAATGGCCACGCGCTGGTAACATTGTGGCACTTTTACTTATCTTTGTCCATAATAGAAGTGTGGCAAATAATAAATATTTATGTTTTTAAATTAAAACAAATAAAGTACACAATTGTAAGAAACCTTTTTTCCCAGTATATATTATGTATAAACTTAACAATTTTAAAATGTACACGAAAACATAACATAATACCACAAACATATTCAAGGTGTGCGTCTTGGTTTTTTACAGGAACTCTGAAATATCTAGTTAGTTTATAATTGAAACATGGCAACATTGACATTATTAAGTGAGTTAAAAGTGGATAGCTGTACCCTAATTACAGTTTCTTATTTCCCAGTTTTCTACCTTGTACCAACTTTCAATACGTGCCGCTAGAAAGCACTACAATCGATCCACTGCAAAATGGCGTCATATAAAACCATCAATTGACACTCTTGCGTCCGTTAATTGGTCAGAGAAAATATAGTGCACACTATTATTGCATTCGGTAATACTTTGTGGTATGAATGGTGGGACACCGTTCACTCGGTACAAAATGGTGGTGCATTAGGTGTTACACACTGATCACTCCATCCTTATACCATCAGCACGTGACTAAACTCTGCACTACACGAACACTACACTATCACCGCACCAAAAATCCATTCCGAACTCACCTCATGGCTCCGGGGTTAATATAAAAGGATCAGCTTAAATCTAACCACTAAGTTTGTACTGGTTCGCAATGAACACCAATTCAAATGAAGCTATTACGGACCTGCAATTTTTTTGAGAATGACAAAGGTTTGTTAAAAACAGACGAAAACATTATCATTGTATGCAAATGTTTTTTTTCATTGGAATTAGGCTGGAATGCGATAAAAATGAAGTGCTTTTTTTGTAAAAGGGTTGATTTTTTTAATGTTCACATTAATTTCAAAGGAATTAAGCATAAACGCAATAAAAAGCCATTATAAGATTAATTCGTTAGAGAATTTCGTTTGGGATCTCGCAAAATGTTTCTTTATTTATTAAAATTAATTCCATCTTCTGGACTATAAACTTTTCGTGTTTCTCATAAATGTATGGAACAGAAAATATTGATGTAGCAATATATTTAGTAGTACAGGGTTGAATGGGACTATTGGAAAAAAAAATTAATAAGAATTATGGTTTATAGTGCAATAATAGAATAGAAAATATCAAACAAACGACTTTTTTTGATTGGCTTACAATAAGAATACATTTTTATACTATAAAGGAATCATTTTTCATATTTTCATATAGGTATGTCATCTCTGCAAAAATGTTGGATGTTTATAATACTAGGGGAGCCGAATGAGGGATTTTGGGATTTATTCGAGCACGACAGATAAACATACGATTGAGTACCTCCACTAGGTATATATGTTAGAATAGAGGAAAAAAATATTTCAAGGATTACTCAACCGCGTTAGATTAAGGTAAGCAAAGTGTGAATTTAAATAATCTGACGATTTGAGCGTAACGTAAGGAAGAGGAAGGTATACAGTATTCAAACATAACTGAACACTGTCAATCTTAATAGCCGTTGATTTTTTTTAAATTGGAATTAAATAAAGAAAATTATTTTAGGTTTGTACTTTTTTCACGTCAGTCCCGGATCACTCTGTATATTACTTATCAATTAATCGCAGTTTAATTATGTCATAAAAGGATTTATTTATTGTAATTGTTTGACAAAGGTAATAAATAATTACTACCTTAAGCTGTTTTGTTTGTGAACTGAATTAATATTATTTACAAAGTTTGCAAAGGTAGGTACATATATACAATTTATCCTCTCAATTGAGTATTTGTTTTTTAACTATTCAACACATTTACACTCACAATTATAACATTCACGATTCATCAATCTACTTCTAATCATTTCTGAACACAATTTCTAGAAACACCAATTTCCAATTATGAATTAGTGATATGGTGGATATAAAGACACTGGAAATTGGAGCTGTGAGGCTGTCAAGTAGCACACAAAGGCTTGCTTGCCAGTATATTATAGGAGAGCCACAAAAAACACTTCCACAAGTGCGATGGAGATCCTGCTGAATCTACAACCTCTACACATTTTTATACAAGGCGAAGGCAGATCTGTTACGCAGACTACTTCAAAGTCAATAACACATATTCCAAGTGTACGGTACCGTCTAACGAAAGGTTATCTAGTAACTAAAAGCAAATGACTTAATAAGGCAACTCATTGACGCAACGGCCACGGGTCCTAATAACAAGTTCCAAATAACTTTAGCAAGGAAGAAAGACTGTAAGAAAGGTGTACCCATTCAGGCTGAGGCAATCTGGTGTATGGACGAACCAAGACAAAGTTTGGTACGAGATAACCAATCAACCAAACCAATTAAATCTACAGTTTGGCCAATACATGTTTGAAAAGCTGTTCTGTTTGTACCAAATAAAATTTGGTTATAGCCACCCTTTATTTTCCCTGAAATTTTATTTTGTCAGGCTTTGAACGTGAGTTTCAGGATTGAAAAAAATACCTAATTGTGCTTCCAATATTAATTGGATCCAATATTAGAGACACTTTGTTGTCTCTTGCCAGCACGTTAAGGGATTCTCTACAGTTTTTTACCAGTTAAGATCTTATTGTTGGATTGCTGATAGCTTCAAGCAGAGCCTGGCTGTCAGTGAATATTTTAATTTTTTTCCAGTATATCTTCTTCTGGTGTTTTTATCAATGCTGGCTATAGCGGCAATCGTCTCTGCTTGAAACACAGTTGTGTATCGACCAAGGCTAAGAGACAGTTTCTTTCTAGGTCCACTTATACCAGTCCCAGTGCAATGATTTGTTTTGGATCCATCGGTGAACCAGATGATTTCTCCATAATTACCTGGATGGGATGATGATATTCACTCGTTCAGTGAATATTATGTTCTCCGGTGTCAGGCTTTTAAAAGTCATGTAAAATATATGTTCATCTAATAATTTCCCAGTTATTTCAGTGTGTCCTTCTCGAACATTGTTCGGGGACCATAAGTCTGCCTCATACAAACTCTATAAAGCGTGTAATTCTGTATACATTAAAAAATGCCTTCTCCATAATTCTTCCCCTGTCCCTTGTTAGCTTTTTTCCAAATCATTGAAGAAAAACAGTGATCGTTAAGGTTTCCGTGACGCCCGAAATTTCATTTTTCTTTTTAAGAATCCTCCACGATAAAAGCCGTAAAAAAACCAAAAGACTCATTTAAGATGAAACTGAAGATCATAAATAAAGCTAAGAAAAATTCCAGCAAAACCGTTTCGTACGAATTTATCAATCTCGCTTGACAGGACGATGCAAAACTTTCTCAAAAGAAAAGCTGCCTGCCAAATAACACCAGCATTATGTTTTATATCATTGTTACTACATATAAAGGATGATTATTTGGAAATGGTCCATGGTCAATGTAATTCAAATGCTTAAGAGCTGGTTTCAATAATTTGTGAGAGGAGAATGTATCTGTAAGGGGATGTTATAGTACCACGAAATTTAAATATTTATAATCATAAGTTTGCTCCAGCATTTTTCCTCTATCTTGTAAAATAGCTGGTAGGGATGATTGGGAAAGCTTCTCTAGTAGAAGCTGTATAGGCCGGGTAGCCACCTCATCAAATCTAATCGAAGCTAAGCTACATTCTACTTACATCTAAAAACAAAGTGTATAAATTACAACATCTAATAATGAATTCAACAATGCAACTCGAAAAATATTATATTATACACCAAGGTGGTGAAGACTATTATTATTGACCGAGCACCAAAAGACTGCGAGGTTTATATATGTCTTCACCACGATGGTGTAGGTATAAACAATTCTTTCCACTAATAGCCAAATCTGAGACAAAAATTAAAAATAATTTACCAACGCACCACGAGAAGCGTTTACCCCGTCGTCTGACTGACTAGTACACTGTCAGTTTTCGATATATTATAAACGTACTCTTTATGTCATCAATGTCAATGTCAATGTCATTTTTGGTTGAGCGCGAATTTTAAACTAATGGCATTTTTATTCAAATAATTTCATCTATCTTGTTAGGTAATTTCAAGCAGCAAATATGTTAAAGGCAATCTCCTGAGTATAAAGAATTTTGTTGCACAAGTTTTTATTGAACTACTATCCCTGGATTCACAAAATATACGAATTTTTCCATTATTGACCTAGTAGACTATGAGCCCATGGGGAAAAAAGTGTCGCGATTTGAAACAGCAGCAAACCCATTCAGAACGATAGTTTA
>CAJUYI010002401.1:12490-32318 GCA_910591695.1 Galerucella pusilla
TAAACTATCGTTCTGAATGGGTTTGCTGCTGTTTCAAATCGCGACACATTTTCCCCATGGGATAATAGAGAAATTAAACTTCTCAGTTGGCTAGACAAAGCTATAATTGTCAACTTCACAGTTGTTATAGTTTTTACAGGTGCCCTAAAAGGATACCTCAAAATAGTGAAGCCAAAAGAATGTAGATTCTGTAGTTCGAAAGAGGAAACGTCCGTTTACATTTTTCGGAATGCAAAGCAGTACAGAAACCAAGGGTAAAACAACCTGGAAGACTACTGGATAGAAAAGGGATATTCAAAAATTCCTCCATGAAATAGGTGGAAAGAAATTGCTAGAGCTTGAAGCGGTGTCCTAATTTTTTCTGCTATAATAAACATTGACAAAGACAAAGAGCGACTAGGAATTAAAAAAAAAGGTAGAACGTGTCGCGGGACACACGGTAGGAACTTTAGTTCCTTTTAAGCAAAAGTTATGTAATACATCTGACGTTATACAGTGTGTCTGCTTAAGTTGGACTCATATGGGAAACTTTTTTATTATGGGTTTTAGGAAAATCATCAGATATTTCTTATTTTGAGCCGTATACGAGGTTTGTCAAAAAATATTAATCTTACTCAAGAGTAAAGTACCTTTATTTTTTACAATACAGAAAAATTGTGAGAAGTGAAGCTGTTTAAAATTAAAAGTTATATTCAAATATGCAATTACAGATATTTAGCATAAAAATTAAGATTTGGTGATTATTTACGTTTTACATTAAAGTATTTGTAATCGTAAATTTCAATACTGACTTTATCCCTCTCATCTGTTAAAAATATGATAACCTTTCCATTTGTTTACTGTAATTTAATAAAAACTAACCCATACTGACATTCACTGTCAAATACTTCATGACAGAGCATCCTAGATTACATTAAATTGTACCAAGCCAGAATAATTAATACGGAATGAATAGTAAATATTCACCAAATCTTAATTTTTATGTTAAATAGCTGTAATTGCATATTTGGATATAACTTTCAATTTTAAACAACTTTACTTCTTACAATTTTTCTGTATTGTAAAAAATAAAGGTACTTTACTCTTTAGTAAGATTAATATTTTTTGACAAACCTCGTATACGGCTCAAAATAAGAAATATCTAATGATTGCATTCAAGGTTTTAGATAATGCAGAACCTTTTATGAGGAATAACTTTTTTTCCTAAAACCAATAATAAAAAAGTTTCCCATATGAGTCCAACTTAAGTAGACACACTGTAGATAAACAATTTACATATTCTTTGGTGGTTGAGTGGGGCTTCACAGCATATGTGTAAAGAAAAAGATATGTTTTGCAGCTTTGAGAAGTTGGAAGTACCTAAATGGGTGAAAATTGGTAATGGTACAGCTTTACAAGCGGAAGGACAGGGTAATATTTGTATTTTAGCATATAATGGTAAATCCTTTCATTGTGTTACATTGAATGATGTTCTCTTTGTACCACAACTTGAAGTTAATTTATTTTCACAAGGAAAGGCTTTAGATAAGGGCCTATCATTGGTTTCAGATGCTACAAAGGCTCAGTTTGTGAACAAAGACAACATTATTGTAGCAGTGGCAACTCGTACAGATAAACTTTTCAAAATGATCTTTAAGGGGGCTAGTTTTTCTGAGCACACATGTCAACGTGTCAAATGTAGTAATTTTGAAAAGGAAAATTATTATTTTGTGTCAGGTGAGAAGGATATTAAATGGTGGCATAAAGCTTTATGTCATCAGAATTTCAGATATGTAAGTAATATTTTAAAACGTAATAACATTGAAGTAAAGCAAACAAATCAAATCTGCAATTCTTGTGTACAAGCAAAACAATGTAGGGAACCTTTTAAAGTGAATGAAAGTAGGGCAAATGAACCTGGGGGAGTAATACATGTAGATGTATGTGGTCCTATGGAGGAATCTTCTTTGAATAACTCCCGATATATTTTTTTGTTGAAAGATGACTTTAGCAATTATAAGTTTGTTTATTTCATTAAAAATAAATCCGATGTATATGAAAAATTGAAGGAGTTCTTAACTTATTTTGAAAATCAAACGGGAAAAAGGGTTAAAGTCATAAGGAGTGATAATGGCACCGAATTTGAAAATTCCTCGGTGGAAAAACTATTGAAACATAATGGCATAAAGCATGAACGTACAGTGCCATACACTCCACAACAAAATGGGAGAGCTGAAAGGGAATTTCGCACAATAATAGAGGCAGTAAGAGCTATGATTTCGGAAAATAAATTACCAAAAAGATTTTGGGCGGAGGCAGCAAATACTGCTGTGTTCTTATTAAATAGAACTGGTACAAGTCCAGTTGAAGGTAGAACTCCTTATGAGCAACTATTTAATAAAACATTTGACATGAAGGTGGTGAAAGGAATATTTGGAAGCAAAGTTTGGGCCTTTATACCTAAAGAAAAAAGAAGAAAGCTGGATATGAAAAGAAAGAGATTTACTTCTAATGAATTACAAATTATAAGATCATCAAATTAACATATATATGACACATTGCGTCATTACATAAAATCGCCAACTAACTAGAATATATTCTCGATACATAGTACAAATACAATATATAGGTAGTATGAATACAATTTTGAGTGATACTACTACACCCTCACTCAATCAAAATTTTTTCAACTCGTGAAACAAAAAACAAATATTAATACTGTAACATAAAGTTTCTTAGTTTTTCAAAAACTGCTTTATTCAAAGGCTTAGTTAGTATGTCTGCTATTTGTTCCCCGCTTGGAACATACATCAATTGTATAATATTTTCCCTAATCTTTTCTTTGACAAAATGATACTTGATATCTAGATGTTTAATTCTTTTCAATTGTTCATAAGAGCTACAAGAACGAATTGCAGACTGATTATCCTCATAAACAACAACTTTGAATTCTTCAACTAATGTTAACTCTAGCAATAAATTTCTCATCCAACAAGCTTCGCTAATACAATAGCTTAAAGAAATTGTGGTGGAAGCTTGTGGTGGTAGTAATAAAACACTAATTCAGCGATCCCCTGGCCTTCGACATTGATTAAATTTGTACCATCAAGTTTTGTCTTTGATAAACATAATTCCTTTATATCAGAAATTATTACAGTATTGTCTAGAGCTACGTGGATTGCTAATCTACTCCAATCATCATATTTCACCAATTTCTTCAGAACTTGTGCAACAGTATTTGGCCCAAACCACTGTCCAACTTGTTTTCCCAGCGATGCTCCCATTAAGGCTATTTGGTGAATGGAATATGGGGCTTGTCTTCTTTCTTGAAATTTTTTGAGAATTTTTAAATAGGTGTTATCTTTGCATTGTGGATCCCACTGCCAATCTCTTCCCAAGTGTAAAGAAACCAGAGCTTGTGCCAGAACCATTTGACCACATCTTAACATGCAACCCCATCCCTTATCTGATGTAAGACCTTCATTTCCACCTATGGGTATAAAATTTTTTCTGTATGTTACCCAGATCTTGGAAACTATATCTTGTCTTATTTTATTGATATCTTGAACAGCGAAATATCTTTTTCCCAAGATCCAAACTGGCTCAGTAGTTTTTGGAATATCATCTGGCTCCAGAGTTGCTTCCAAACAAGCTTCAAACATACAATCCATTATTTCTCTTGTTGCCACACACATTTATATGATAATATCTCAATTCTTTAGAAAATTATATCAAGTTATTTACGCTACATTTGAAAATGTTCTTTGAACCTCATTGTTGTTATTTTTTCACAATTTTTTCATGTGTTTGGCAAAGAAGTGATCTCGATGGAAATAAATGTTGGGAAAATATCTTGGTAGATAAAGATATTGCCTTATAAATGTCTTCACCACAGTGGTGTATATACAGTGCTATTCAAAAGTCCCCTCCCCCCCTCGTATCTTTTGAACGGCTACACTTACATTGATAAAATTGAGAGGGTGAAAATAAAGTGTTGTAAACTTCTCTACGAATGGTAACAGGTGACGTAATAGTAATAGATGACGTCACAGTGCCACTCTGGCCAATGATTTTAAATAGGACCTTATGGCAAGTGATATCTCGTTTGAAAGGCATTGACATTGGCTACATAGCCATATCAATTTTGTTTGGGTTTAAACTAATGTATTACTGTCAGGAAGTAGGCGGAGCACATTTCGAACACTTGCTATAAGAATCCATTGTTGATATTTGATGAATTAAATTTAAAAAAATAATTTTAATAATTTTGGTATTTATTTAATGTATCCGTCAAAATTAGTTTAAACCCAAACAAAATTAATATGGCTATGTAGCCAATGTCAATGCCTTTCAAACGAGATATCACTTGATTTGAAGTTTGAGTTCATCAAAATAATTAAAAAATCGTGAAATAGGGTATTTGAGATGAAAAATCGACTGAAAGAGTCAGTGTTTCATTAAAACCATTCTATTATCTTCAAATAGTGTCATATGAAATCTACATTGTAAAGTCTCTGTTGAATATTTATTGTATATATTATGTATCCATGGGGAATCATTTGAAAGGCATTTCGATTAGCAGACTTCATCGAAAAAATGTATATATTTTTTAAAACGGCCCTTATTGGAAACGAAACGAAACGAAGCGTAGCGTTCCCAAATGATTTCTCAGCATGTTTACCAATATGATTCTTATCGTATTAAACTCAATCCACTTCTTGTCGAATATTAATAATCATAACAATATCAATATGAAGTTCACTGAAACAGAAAGAGTGGAAACTCTAATAATGGATTATTTGAAAGAAAACAAGAACGCTGAAAGAAGTTTGCCCTCCATTTAAAAAGAAATTTTCCAAACGGAAAACAATTTTACAGCCCACATAAGAAAAATTGAGAAATAATTTCAGTTGAACGGGAATCGTAAGAGATACAAATACTGAAAGAAATATACACTGTACCCCAAAATATTAGGCAATCCAGATCACGTGACCTAATATGGCAGTGCAGGGCAAACAATTTAGACAGATAGGTTAGTTTTGTATTGTCTATTCAGTCATAAACAGTGCTCAAGACTTTTAATTCGAATTTATTAGTATATTTTGCTTCAATTAGGTATATTTTATTAGTGTTTAGAATATTGTTCATTTGATTAGTATTTTTTATTTAGCATATATCACTTTTCTTAGTTTTTATAAATATTGTTATTGAACATAACTGAACAAAATGCCTGCTACATACAGCCTGATATTTGATTTTTGATTCTGTTAAATCATCTCTATTGATTGCTGCTAACCACATTTCTCTACGCTTCTTACTTAATTCATTCTTGTGCACCAAAAATGTGTTCTTTAAAACAGCTGGGACCTTAAAATAGTTTACTTGGTCTCGGTTTGAACGGCTCCCACAATCGACTACAATACAAGTTGTTGGCATTTTGAAGTAGGTGTTCCACTCCTGAAATCCGTAAGCATAAAAGTTAAATACTGCAGGTGATATCTTCCAATTCAAGCAAGTGAAATTTTAATGCCAGCAATTTCATAAAAGTTTCACTTTCATTATAATCTTGTATATGTTTTAGTCAGTGTGTACTTACCCGTAAATATTAAATAATAATTCTTGATAGTCTAAAAACCACTAACAAAAAAAGAATGTTCTTATATAGGTACACAATCAAAAGTTGGTCTTAAATTGATATACCCAGTTTAAAAATTTTATAAAACTGAACTATTTATTGTATATTATTAGTATAGAGACACCAAAGCAAAATAAAAGCACCTTTCTCCAAAATAAACACTTATGTATACCAAAATCCACGGTCTACAATGTATAGTCAAACGCACTCTTATCGTGCGGGATCAAAGGTCACTAACCATATGTATCAAATAAAAAAACACAGAGGTTACCAAAATGTGAGATAACAAATACACCCGGAGAGAAGAAGAAGAAGATTATTTTAACTAACATGAAGATAGCTACATAGACGTACCAAGATAGCTACATCATATATTGTCAAACTGACATTTAAATAAAAACTTCGCTGGTGAAAGACTTTTTAGAATCGCTGAAAACTAAATACATATCCTTCTTTTTCCCGTCAAAATTGCATAAGTTATTTATCTTACGGACTTTATTTGGAAGTTATGATTAAACGCATTAGAAGAAAACGAAAACAGTGAGTATGTCTTTGTTGAATCGTATGACCCGCACGATAAGAGTGCCTTTGACTATATTAAATCTAATTTTTTTTTTTTTTTTTTAATTTCTTGGGAAATTAAACCACAATATTTTTGAATTCTTTATTTCAACGTTTCGGTAGCGTTCCAGCTACCGTTGTCAAGAAAAAATAAGTAGAAATTAATTTTTTTATCCCCTGACACAACAGAAAAAATTTGACAACTAGACAATCAAAAATTATTTTGAAGTTTAAGACTGCAAAATTTTGTTATCAAATTTTTATTAAGGTCCATTCATAGTAGATCATATCTGTGGCAAAATGTGAAATGAAACACTTCATTTTATGACATTCCAACGATATGATAGTCTACTAGAAATGGAAATCCAGTGAAGTGCACGTTCCAGGAATGAATAATATACCACAAGGAACATACAGAAGATATCTAATTTGTGTCTAATTTGTTTGACCTGTGTCGCCTTATTGAATTTTATTTGACAGGTCACTGGATTGCCTAAAACCGGACAGAAAGAAGAAGAACAAGTTTCTCAAAAATTTGAATCATTTTCTGTCAAGTGATATACTGGATATTCGCTTTTCTAGGTTACTTCTAAGCATCCTGTAGATAAATTTATTGACTGAATGATTTTGTATGACGATTTTAATCAAGTAGCAAAAGATGACGACATTCGCAATTAAATAGCTTTTAAAACTCTTGAAGAGAAGAAGTGGTTTATTTCCGTAGCGAGTGACAAAAATATAATAAAGAAGAGAAGTTATTTTTGTAAGATGTGTCGTAGCTGGGCTGGTGAATTCCGGATTGAATATCGTAGGGATGGACGGAAATTATGAAAGAATAAGAGAGTGGAGGATGATAAATATTTTCGATTAAATTTTGACTAGTTTTCGGTCGAACTAGTGGCCTATATGTACAGCGTTGTTTTATTCAATTGAAACACAATATTTTTCTATATTTTTTAAATCGATACCTAGAAAATAAATAATATATAAATAATATACTTTCTTTTTATGGACAATGATAATACTTTGGAGTTTGACTGTAGAAAATTTAGTTGTCAAATTTTCGAGGTCAATTCTCATCCCTGATAAATTTGATGAAATGCCAAACAAAATATTTTTTTCATCACATTCTACATCTTTATCACATTAGGTTCAGTAGTTACCTAATAATATTTAGAAAATTACGGAAAGTGTGACAGGTATAGTCAAAAGCGCTATTATCTTGCGGGTTCAAAGGTCGCACTAACCATATGACATAATCAGGGCTATTCAATAAGCAAAGTTGTTATGGATAGCAACTGTAAATTGTCGTTATCTTCAAGGTCAGTTGCTAAGCGCGAAATTGGTATTCACTATTTAAGCAAAGTAGCTATAAGAGTTGCTATGCATAATGACAAGTGGCTATGAGAAGTGGTTCACTGGCAACTGCTCCAGAGGTGTTGTTAACGAAAACCACTTGCGTCAGACACTTATTGGAATGTTTTGATTCATTTATGTGAACAGTTAAATATTTTAAATTAATAAGAATGGTATTTTTAGTACATATAGACTTTTTATTCATTCAATATGTGTGCTGCTAGACATTTGTCAAGATTTTAATAAATATGGTCACTTTTTTAAAGAAAATTCAAGAACCGAAAGAAAATACTTGAGAGATTTTAGTAATCCTTTCTAATTGCCAGATATTACAGTTTAAAATTTGTGTAGACTGAATAAAGAGATAGCTTTGGAACTTATGAATGAGTTAAATCACTTTCTACCTGATGAACAACGGATGACACATATTCCCAATCATTTGAAAGTATTACTTTTTATGCCCATGGATGCTGCCAAGCCAGTGCTGGTACAACTTTACATTTTCCAGCAAGCCAAGCATCGGTTAGTAGAATTGTGACATTTATAGGGAAATGAGGTTTCCAAATTCAAAAGATGAAAGTACTTACTTTCCTTCCATAATTTCAATTTAGCTTCATCGAAAAAATAAACAATCACAAAAATATTTGTTCATCTTTGCTTACTCTGTCAAAGCAAAGAAACGACCTATTTTCCGCACATTAAAACTATTTTGCGGCGCTGTCACGTCCATTTTCACGTATGGGTCTTGGAGGTTGTTATTATAACAGTTGCCAAGCGTGTATTAGAGAATACTAAAATTTCGCTAGTGGTAACTAAGGTCATTATCGAAAGTTGTTAGCAGAGTTGCTATGGTTAAAAACTGCGATAACCACTTCAGATTAATATTAAGTACCATTTTTTTTGCTCGAGGATACAAAATACCGGAAAATTGCTTCTTATTATTCATATTGTCATTATGAATCGTCAAAGTGACATAACTGACATTTAAATAACATTTCGCTGGTGAAAGACTTTTTTAGAATCGCTGAAAACTAAATACATATCCTTTTTTCTTCCGTCAAAGTTGTATAAGTCTGTCTTATTCATCTTACGGATTTTATTTGGAAGTTATGATTAAACGGAATAAAAGAAAACAAAAACGGTATGTATGACTTTGTTGAATCGCTGCAAATTTGATTGTGACTGAAATTTCTGTCCTAATTTCCATGGAATGAAATATTTGATCCTTTATTTGAATAAACACGTGGGTGGGTCCAAAAACATTCAATCAACAATGCAAATCTAATCATTTTTTTTTCTAATCACGCAGTTGAAAACTAATTATATTGTGTACCGAAGAGCTTATACTATTGTTTATAATATTGAATAACAAACACTCCATTTCATATTGATTAAATATAGAAATATAAACTGTAAGCTTATTCACAAAAAGCTGTTGGAAATATTCATGGAATTTAAAAGAGTTGATAAAATAACGAGCACAAAACTGTTTCAAAACATTTATGTATTTATGTTTTTTTGCGTTGGTGGGGTTGGTTACCAATTTATTCCATTAAGTATAAATATTTCTATACATCAAATATCAAATATCAATGTTTAGCTACACACAATCATTTTATCAATAACTGACTTTTTGCTTTGAAGACAATAAAGTAGTGATATTTAAAAAGAGATGAAGGTGGGGTTTCCATACGTCCAGATTTACCCAGACATGTTTGGATTTTTAAGGCATCCTGGGAAGTCCGGCCGGAATTTTAAAAAGGAAACCTGGTGACATAAAAACAACTTTGTTGAATATTTCCAGTAACCAGTGTTCGAACGTAGACTCCATTTCACATAAGAAGAACCCACTAGAAGTCTAAAAGTTGCAGTCTTATGCGCGACGAAGCTGCACATAACAATATCTGAACGCCTTAGGCTTTGACCGATATTGATGTTCAGATATTGTTATGTGCAGCTTCTTCGCGCACACGACTGCAACTTCTAGACTTCTGGTGGGTTCTTCTTCTACATTTTGTTTTCGGTGCACTCATGAATGCGTTCATCTTTGTTCTCTTATCATTACGATCACGAGAAAAATAGAAATAATTATGCCAGGATAAAGTGCGCCGAAAATGGTAAATCGGTATATCCAAAGTCTCGTTCAAAATGTGTTTGTTTGTTCAGGCTCTACGTGCAAAGTGCAATATTAAGTTTTACTACGACTTATCAAAATTTAACTAAGTACTTTTCAGTGCAAAAACATAACACACCATTTCATTTGTGTCCCTTTATCTTAATTAGTGCATTGATCGGAACAGCAATTCCTTGCCAATTGCCAATTAACCAAATGGCCATCTCAAAGATAAACAGTAACTTAGGTCAAGCAGAAGATACATATTTTTGACAAAACTTCTAGTAGAAAACAGATGATGCCATCATACAAAAGAAATTGCTCTCCGTGCATATAAGGGGCATACGAAGAACTCCTTTTTTACCAAGTTTCAGCTCTTTCAAATGGAAAATGACAAAGATGACTTTTCAAAAAACGGACTAATTTTCCTGATTTTCTGGGTTCCTGATTATCCGATTAACTTGCTCGGCCCCTCATTTTGTTCGTATTTTAATTATCTACAATTTAATAACACATACCATGGAAATTGCTTCCGTACGTTTCACGCTATATGGAAAAAACTAAAAAAAGAAGGTTTTTTTTCGTTTTAAATGATTATAACAAATGACTGAACAACATTTGCGTGTCCAAAACAAATCAAAATGATACTACGCAATGTTTTTTATATGATGGCATTATCCGTTTTCTACTAGGATTTTTGTCAAAAATTACTATAGGATTTTCACGATATAAAGACGATGTTGTCATTTTCAGTTACTCTCCTGCTCATCAGAATAAATATTAATTAAGAAAGCATAAATACAAATTATCCTCAACAGCCCTGGGCAATTAACAGCTAACGAGTTGGCAAAACTCCAAGACGTTGTCAGATCAACTGGTAAATTTCCCCAGTTTGTTTTGACGTTTTTTTGCTGCTTTTAAATTCATTGCTTCTTTAAGATTAAAAAAACAGTTATTTTAATAACTAATTATTTAGGAAAATCTGCAGTGTGGAGTTAATAAAATGCCGAAGCAGCTGAACAGTAAATGTCAAGAGATGGTAACATCTTTGTTAAGCTATTTTGAACGAGAATGTCAAAACGGTGGTCCGCTTCTCCCGGTTACTGCTGTAAGAGACGTAATAGTTATGGTATTCGCTATTTTAATTCATTATTATTAAGAACTGTCAATCTAACATCAGATTGTCTTTTCTAGTTTTCGTTAAGTAGAAACAAAACTACAGCTTGGCAACATCACAATATTTTGTTTTGCAACGTCATCGTCTTTTTATCGTAAATAAACCATTCACTCGCATGCTTCGTAGCTTGGCCTAGCTGCTTTGTCTCTACAGCGACCATTAAATCACTTGAATTCGGAACAAACCCTGAAGAGGGCTCAATCATATAACAGGTTATCGAATTAAATGATTTTTATTAAAAATAAACATCATTCTCCATGTATTTTGAACTCTTTGGAACACACTATATATTTAAACTGAGAAATCCTTAATGGAAGAAAATGTTCAGTGAAACCTACTTATTTGTAGCTATGTTTCCAGTTAAAATGGGTCAGAAACTTCTAAGACATCCGGCATTTGATACAATCCACACCAGTCCTAGTCCTTCAACAGTGGAGATATAACAAATGATAGGGTTTCGACGCTGACAAATGACGAAAGGCTTAGGAACAAACTATTTGAATTTTTTGAACTGACTAAGGGCCGGTTTTACAATACTTACTATACTAGGTATAGTTATTCTGGGTATAAAGTTATACCAGAACCTAGTTTAAAACTGGTTAGTAAGAATTGCTATACCGGTGTAAAAAAGCATCGTAAAACCAACTAATTTTATTCTAGGTTTAAATTTTGGTATAACTTTATACCCAGTATAACTATACCTAGTATAAATCTCTCTTGTAAAACCGGCCCTAAGTGTAAAGGCAAATCGTTATATTGTATTAATACATTCAAGCGTTGACTGCTGGGAGGGATTATTTAACCTAGTCGTTTGTGTAAAGCTGGGTAAACAAACCTTAAACTTAAGTGTTACAGATTCAGGCTAAGTTTGTATTTTCTCCAGTTTGGGTTTTGAAAGCGGATATAGAGATACGAAATAAGCAATCAATTCTGTAATTCAAGTAGAGATGGAGGCATTGCGAGACTTGCATTTTGTTAATCATGTTTTCGAAAGATGAATGCACTTTTGCATCCTTTAGGCCAATTGGAAAATCCCCGGTCTACCATAGTAAAACACATGTTTTTTGCAAAATTAGATTTGAGTATCCAACATAGTTGCCTTCGAGGGCGATACACCGAATATAGCGGTCTTCTAGCTTTTCGATACCATTTTTGTAGTACCATTTGTCTTCAGCCTCAAAATAGGCCACTATTTAGGCGATAAATTCCTCAAACTGCAAACAGGAAATAGTCGCTGGGGGCCAAATCTGAAGAATCTGGTGGATGGGGAAACAGTTCGGTGCCCAATTCATTGATTTTGACCATCGTTCTCATGGGCTATTGGCACGCATTGTCATGGTGAAACAACCTCCTCAGGTCTTCTCCAAACCATAGGCGTGCGCAGACTTGTTTATTAGGGGGGGCCAAATGTCAAATCGGAATAGTTTGATGAAAAAAAAAGAGCCGTGCCCACCGAAACATTGCTTTTGCATATTGCCGCCCTTCAATTTCTCGCAATTCATTGTAAGAATAAAAAAACTGCCTTCTCGTATCATTGAGAGAACGTTAAAATTTGAAAATTATAAAATGTTTTTCATTGATATTTTGAGGAATTGGGGTGGGCGGATTTGGGAGGGCCATGGCCCACCCTGCCCCCCCTGTAGGCACGCCTATGCTCCAAACACTGCAAATATGCTCACCAGTCCAGTTGTCTTTCCTCAATACACTCAAGTTCATTTATTATTGGATAATCTTTTTTTTTCGTTATTTCTCTTACACGCCTTAGAGACTTCATTTCAGCTGCTTGTATTTCACACGTTTGAGTTATATTAAGTATCCAAGATTCACAGCTATCTGTTAACAATGTACTCACATTCAAAGACCTTCAGTTTAGTTGTTACTGTAGTTTCGTTTTTATGAATTATACTATTTAAGGCGGAAATTTACGCAATTTTTTCATGTGTAGAGAGATTGGAACAAGCCAATCTCATACGTAGAACAATAAAAAATTTCTCGGACAAACAAGCGGCTTTGAAAGTACTTAGCTCCCACCGTGTAACGTCGAAATTGGTTTAAGCCTACCAAAAAAGACTATTCTCAATAGAAGAACTCAATGAAGTATTGCTGGTCTGGACACCTGGCCATTCTGGCATGGATGGAAACAAGATGACAGACTCTCTAGGCAGACCCTATTGGCATCGCAATAGTTTATGCCAAACAAACTCTAAATACCTGGACAGCAAGAAGAGCTTTAGACTTCTGGCATAATTTACCAGGATTGCTTCATTCAAAGGCTTTTATACATGCTTCAAAGAATGTCTCCAAACAAATAATAGACTATAGCAGGCATGACTACGTTGTCTAACAGGCCACTGTCAATCATCATATGATGAAACTTGGACTGTCGGGAGATGCGACTTGCCGTCTTTGTCTGGAAGATGATGAAACAACAGAGCATATAATTTGTGCATGCCCCGCCGCTGCTCGAATCAGGTATCTGATGTTTGGCCGGGTCTCTCTCTCGCCCTCGGACCTGAAATATCATTCACCAAATAAACTGGTCGGCTTTGTTAAGAAGCTGAATTTGTTTAGTAAAATCTGAATACGTGTGAGCCACAATAGACTCTTGCGAGTCGCAGTGGAGGGCCTTATAGACCCACTCACCACATACCCAACCTAACCTAACTTAGATTACTAGCTTTTTGCACTCTTCTGTTTATTTCGGCTTCCTGAGTTCCCTTCTGATCTAACTCCACTCCAAGATACTGAAATGATTCAACTTGTTCTATACTTTGATCTTCAATATTCATATTTTTATCTATTATCTCGAAAAAAATTTTTCGGTAAGAAAACCATTAAATTTGATTGAGTATATTTTAGAAATCAAATCATATCAGCCTAGAGCGCGTAACGAGTATCCAAAAATTTTCGATTGATTTATTTCTGATGGAATATTCATCGAACTATACAAATTCGTACATTACAAAATATATCGCTGTAATTTAAAAACGGAGAAAATCATTATACAAAATCATGTTACATGTTTGCCTGAAGGTTTTGAAAAAACCAAGTGAATTTGGTTAACATTTTTCGGGTTTCTATTTATTAATCGATGAGTTCCATTTTAAAAATGGTATGGGAATGCTCTAGCAAATTCAATGAACTTAGCTAGAGCAATATATTGTATTACTGTGGATTCCAAGGACATACTGGATTTCAAAATTTTGCTAATTCTGGTGGTATAGTACATTCAATAAACTTCTTGGTGTGCGTCATCGTTTGTGACGTATATCCGGGTTTTCGGCATGTCATTTATTTTATTTGCTATTTTGACATATAGCTAACCAAAAATTTGATAAAAATTCATCAGGATCGTATTCAGCCAAATTCGAAAAAGCTATGAAATTAATAATTACCAGCTTCTTTTTCTAACTGAAAATACTTGAGAACTTTCGTGCATTACAAATATATCGCTGTAATTTTAAAACGTGTAACTAGGCATATTTTTGTATTATTTGAATAAATATAACAATAAGAATAATATTCACTTTTCATAAATAAAAATTGACCATAAACAACAAAGTACAGACCTGAGGAGAGCTTTCATTGTGACAGTAGAAAAAGACGTTCGAAAAATGGTTAAACTTTGCCCAAAGGGAGGAGAATAGGTATATGGTCACGTGGTAAATAGAGTGAATTTTATCGTGTTTTCGAACGAACTGGTGTATAATTATAACCTAACATAGATATTTCGCCATTTCCATCATAAACTAACTGGAATTTCATGTTTGCGATTCACGAAACATGAATAATAATATGCAAAAACAACACAGTGCAAGTGGTGGAAGCAACTTAAGAGAAAACAACTCAACAAAAAACTGACAAGAAATGACAGGAGGGAAATTTACCCAACGGAAGAGTTGGTTAAGAAAGAGTGCACTCTGTGTGACTCCCCGGGTATTTTCGAACTAGCGTGAAAGTCAATCAGAGCATATAATAATTCATTTTTGAACGGCTGGTGTGCACTCGGTTTGACGCCCAAAGTGATTTCGAACGCACTCCAAAGGTACGTCTGTATCCTATTTTGAATGATGTAATTTCTCCTGATTAATAGGTCGCGCTTGTGCGTAATCTAAACATCAACTAATCAATCATCGTTTGTAATACATTTGAACGGTTCATTAATGTGAGTTCAAATAATTTCCCTTGGAACCCCAAAACACTTCTAAATCGTTCTAACGAGAACGCTTTTGGGTCTTTGCGCCGAATCCGGATTGTCAAAGACTGTCTGTGATGCTTATGAGAACAAGCCCAATATTGTACGTCAGGGTCAGGGGATTTGATAAACATCAGCTGAGCCACAGCATGTGCTAATGCTGTATTGCCATGTTTACGCGAGTGTGTTTAGCTAACCGTTCGTAAACACTTGCGAACCACGTATGCGAATAGGAAAGAATGCGCATGTAGCCATTCGTAAATTGTTATATGCGAATGCACGTTACTTCCATTCAACAAACTATTCTCTCTTTCGTAACTTTGTTATTTAACGACAGTCTATTTCTGTGACTGAAGTTTTTAAAAACTAAAGTTTTACGGGTTCTCTTATTGCTAATTAATCGCCCCAGCTCGTAAGTAAATAGAAAATATGTATATTGTTGTTTATAAGAGTTATCTCTTATTAAACTTGTACCAAACAAATGCTATACCTGGAATGAAATGAAGTAAAAAGGTTCAGATTTGCGAATCTGACTTTAAATGTCTATAAACGTAGATACGCGAAGCGCAAAATTGTAATGAGAAAGTATTTGGATGGAAAGGAAGGAAAAAGGTTCTAAATTGTACAGCAATCAGTAATAAAAGTAAAAGTTTAAATGGGTTGGGGGTTTTCAACTATAGTTCGCTAGTAAAAAGTCAGTGTACCTACCTAAGTGAAATCTGCTGGTTAAAAATCTCTAAAAGTATTTTAGTTCAATTTAATTTTAAATAAAGAATTGAATTAGATTTAAATCATGACTACACAATGGATAATAAAAAAAATATACTACTTTACAACAAGAAGTAGGTACTACAACTATGATAAATATTTATTATTTTTATTAATATTTTTATTCTCACAAGGTTTTTATGTCGATTTGAAAATACAACTTTTGGACGATTTAAATAGTTCGCCATTTATGCTGTGACGTACATACCCTAAAAGAGAAGTTAGCTACGTAAGGGTTGACATAGGACCACAATACTAACGTCTTCTTCTTTAAAATTATGATGTAGTACTTATATATTATGCTTATGTTATATTGTATATGTTTATAATATTGAAACGTCAAGCTCGAATAAACTGTAAACAAAACCAAAACACACTTTGACAAGTCTTTTAACTTTAAATTCGAATGGCCCTTCTGAAACTGGCATTTGATTCATAAAACGTCCAATTCAGACAGTGGCTAACTTCAACTTTGAGTTTGTGACGTAAAGAAAACAATAAAAAGTTCTTGGTTCTTGGTAACGATAGGTGAAAAATGTGAAGGACTTCAATGTAGATCGTAAAAAAAGCAACAAAAAAGTATTGCATGAAATCTTTCGTATCTCAGCGGAGAACCGAGTTATTATGAAGAAGCTGAATTTAACGCTTTTCCTAAGATGACGGAAAATGCACAAAGAAATGTTGATCAACAATTTGAAGTTGAGCGTTTCAAATTAATCCCTGTCAAGTACAATTTGAAAAAAAGTGTGGAGTATTCATGAATACCTGCGCTCAAAAAATCTTGTTTTAAAGACCTTTCTATACACTTATGCTTTGATATACTGATTCAGTTTTTGAAAAGCCTGAGAAAGGCATTCAATATCGTATTTTCGTCAGGATATTTTCTCCAAAAGTTTGTAACTGAAACGTAACTAAATAGAGCAGTCTTTCAAGTAGCTATTACCGACAAACATAAACATATTAAAACTTGATGTGGACCATTTGGTTTTATTTGCATAAAGAACAACACACCGTACATAAATTAGAATTTTAATTACATTAAAATTAGATTACGGCACAATAGCTACTAGATCAATTCAAATGTATACAGAACACAGTTGTACAGCCAAGAGCACAACTCGACTTTTTGTTAAAAATAAACAATATTAAACAGGAGGAACCTCCTTTGCGTCGCTCGAAACGAAAACAACTATGTTTACCACAATATTGTTCAACTAACGCTGTCAACAAATAACATTCAAACTAGACAATAATGTTTTCAGGGTGTATTATTGAGAAATATTATCTTTCCATTCCCCTTCAGAATAATTATTATTGGAGAGAAAATTTCTTTATATAGTTATTTTTGTATAGGGGTGAGACTTTTATGGGTTGGTGGCGTAACCGACACCTCAAAATTGACAATATATTAAACTAAAATTTAATAGTAACTGACTGTGGTAACTGTTTGCAAAATAATTGAGTGATAATAACCTTTTTGGTGTGCGTCATCGTTTGCTAATGTCCCTCTGCGTTGGAAGAAATGGAAAAAAGGCAGGTCTGTGATTAATCATAATCAAAATATCACAGTAAGTAATGAACGGTTGAAATGTATTGCAAATGTATTATATTGAATTCAAAAATTTGTTAAGTTGATGTTTACATTACGTGCAAGCGCGACCTATCAATCGGGAGAAATTACCTCATTAAAAATAGGATGCAGGCGTACCTTTCCTAGCGGCAATGTGTCTTACGCATTTTTCTAATGTCTTGACAGCTCTCATCAGTTCTATACTTCGTTGTTTACGGTCAATTATTATTTATGAAAAGTGAATATTAATCTTATTGTTATATTTATTTAAATAATTCTAAAATATGCCCAAATACACGGAAAAACATCAGCAGTTTGAAAGTCACAAACGATGACGCACACCAAGAAGGCTATTATATGAACTATACTTTATTAGAACTTCAGTTCTTTATGTTAGGCTGGAGCGAGGAAAAAATCTGACCGAGCGAGAGGGGTCGCGACGCAAATGATCTGACCGTTACGTTACGTTGTTACGTTATGTGCTGCCTCGACTCGGCCAGCGAGCTAGTTTCTCGGCGCAAAATATATGTAATTTGTGTCAATCAACTTAATGATAAGATCTTTATAATTAATACAACTGTATATTTTTGTTAAATGAAGTTTCATCCAGAGTAAAATAAATTCTTATATTAATATGTGTATTTATTTATTGTTTCAAAACATTTGAATATTGCTTAAAAGGAACTAAAGTTCTTACCGTGTGTCCCGCGACACGTTCTCCAATTTTTTTTATATAAAATGAATGGATTCTGATTGCGTTGTTTATAAATTCATTGGCTTTCTTTACTTTTCTTTTCAGTTCGCTTAAAGCCTGATTTGTTTTTTGTTCACGTAGTTTGTAAATAGTCGATTTTCCAACTCATGTAATCTGTGCACATTTTTCTATATTGCTGTCAACATTGTTTGGCAAACAGTAAGCGCTAGAAGATGGCGTGCTTAAGGACATACGATTTTCTTTCTGTATATAAGTACCGAAAAAAAAACTGTGAAATCATACTTTATATAAACAACGCTTTTTATATGGGACTTTCATTATAACACCCAAAAGCGTGCGTAAATGACCAATGCTTTTTAAATGCGGTTTTCAGTAGTAATACCCCTAGGGTCTTGATAATACCGAGATAATTTTGTCATAGAGAATGCTGAAAGCGTGTTGCTTGATAATAGCCCAAGGCCGCAGGCCGAGGGCTATTATCTTTGAGCAACACGCTTGAAGGATTCTCTATGACAAATTTTTGAGTATTTATCAAGACCCGAGGAGTATTCGATAAGATAATTTTTTACTTTGTAGCTTTCAAAAAATTGATTGCCAATCTGATGTTTGATAATTTTCAATACAAACTTTATTAGTTTTAATCAAATAGTATTCATTTTCATTTAAAACTACAGTTGTGAAAAGTTCAATTGGTAAATTAATTGAATCGTTAGATGCAATACCTAATATTCGCGAGATTTTTAATCCAGTTGTCAGTTTGACGGTTAATTGTTTAATAAAAAGTAAACACCAAACTGAAAACACCACATGTAGGGTATTATCGCTGTAATACAGCGGTGATTGGATGAAATTTGACACATGACTTGAAATTAAGTAATTTGATTGGTTACTAATATTCAGTAAAAAATTATCAAAGGTAATACCACGAGTGCTTCAAATTTTATCGATAATTTTTTCTTTTCCACGAAAACTTGTTTATTTGGCAAAAATATGAAAACAAACCGATTGATAAAATCACGAGTCCGTTAGGACGAGGGATTTTATCTAAATTCGGTTTGTTTGAATGTTTTTGCCTCAAATTAACAAGTTTGAGTGATGAAAATAAAAAATTATGTGATAAAATTTGAAGAGCTAGTTGTATTTGGGAAGATTATTTTTTTCAACAATTTAAAATTTTGTATTACCTGTATGTTCAATATTATCCTGGGTTATGGCACTGAATCGGTTTGTGTTCATTTTTCAATAAACTTCGAAGCACTTTTAGTTGTCAATAATGACAAATTCAAAGTAAAATTTTGACGTTTCGATGTAAACAAGGTTTTATCGATGAGGAAGCAGAATTATCAGTATAATACCGGATCATTGGCTAGAATAATGTATTGCTATTGGTTAAAACCACCAAAATGTCAGATTTTGACAAGTGAAAAAAATAATCAAAGGTAATACCACGAGTGCTTCAAATTTTATCGATAATTTTTTCTTTTCCACGAAAACTTGTTTATTTGGCAAAAATATGAAAACAAACCGATTGATAAAATCACGAGTCCGTTAGGACGAGGGATTTTATAACGGACTCGTGATTTTATCTAAATTCAAAATTTTGTATTACCTGAATGTTCAATATTATCCTGGGTGATGGCACTGAATCGGTTTGTGTTCATTTTTCAATAAACTTCGAAGCACTTTTAGTTGTCAATAATGACAAATTCAATGTAAAATTTGACGTTTCAATGTAAACAAGGTTTTATCAATGAGGAAG
>CAJUYI010002402.1:0-10880 GCA_910591695.1 Galerucella pusilla
GTGCTGTGAGCCTACACACTCACCCTCCCCACTCTACAGATACAGATTGTGTTCGAGTTTCACGCTTTATATCATCATTTGCCCAATTTTTGGTGGAATTTATTCAAAATTCATTCAACTATGAGTGGAGCTTTCTTCTGACGTGCGGGCTATTTTAATCATTTTAATCATTATTTACAGTTATAATTATCGAAATCGGACAAAAATATTGGATCTATCTTTTGAAACAGAAGAATTGCATAAAGTTGTTCCCGAAATAAGAGAGGAAATTTTGGACGAACAATTACATTACCATGGAAAATACCCAGAGTTACGAGAAAGATATACAAAATTATTGGACTACAACGTATTCGATTTGGCACCAAGGAATATATCCAGAGGTCTTTTCAGTCTTCATGCATACAGACTTGTGGAAAAGCCATCACGCCTCACAGAAGATAATTTGAAAAAAGCCTGTATTCTTGGTTGGTGTCATAAAATGGTAAGGTACCTGAAAATAACTTCATTTATCACTAATTAAACTGTCACTCAGATAGAAGCTTCATGGTTCACTTGAGTTTCTTAAATAGTCCAAAGTCAGTAGTTATTTGTATTCTTAGGTAGAAACCACTCAATAAACTATAGCAACGTTTCAAGTATCGGACTATTGAAGTCATAATTCGTGTGAAGGAACCAAAGTTAGGTATGTGAAAAGTTGATAATAATTGATAATCTTCCGAGACTTCTAAGCGCGACAATAACAATTCCAATAATGCTTATTAATTTCTGCTAATTAATATATTTTTTCATCCTACACTAACAATATGGCAGTGGCCTCCTGTTATGACTATCAATGAATCTATATCTACTAAAACTGATAAATTGACGACTCCTCAAATAGGAAATATAACATACGTAGGGGCAACAGCTTTCTGATGAGCAAGTACAGTCATCAAATTTATCCAAGTAATAAATCTCTTCTGTTAACTGTACTATAGTGGCCAAGAACACGGTGAGGTCTACAAAGAGCTTTATGAAAGAAATAAAGGCAGATCCAATACTGGGAATGCCAACGGATCAGATTGCCCCACAATATAGCTTTAAAAACGACTATACAATTTACATTCCAGAGAGGAAGGACTGGGGAGCAGGGCCTCCTATAACAGCGACTCTCAACTGGTACACTGATGGCACGAAAACAGACTCCGGAGTACGAGCCGGAATATATGGGGTACAAGAGAAGATCACGATCTCTCGAAGCCTAGGGAAACCTGCTACTGTCTTTCAGGCAGAGGTACTGGCGGTGCAATGCTGTGCAGAAGAGTTGATGAGACAGGAGGTCGATAACCAAAGAATCGTCATCTACTCCGACAGCCAAGCAGCACTTAAGGCGATACGCTCATATAAAATAACATCAAATCTGGTGTGGGAGTATCGGAAGGCCCTAAACTAGGTAGTCATAATAGAGTGACCCTAGCATGGGTACCAGGCCACCAAGGAATAAAAGGGAATGAAAAGGCTGATGAATTAGCCAAGCAGGGAGCAACGGAGGTCATGATAGGGCCAGAACCTTCCTATGGAATTACAAAATGCCTGAGTAAAGAGAGTATCAACAAATGGATGAACAACCAGGCGTTGCGCTGGTGGTATGAAACCCCAGGACAAAGACACGCAAAATTATTCCTTAAAAGCCCTTCGACAAAACTGTCACACGACCTGCTAAGTCAAAGTCGGGAAACGACGAGGATGATGGTGGGAATGCTGACCGGACATTGTAGGCTGAGGAAACATATACCCACAATTGGCCTTGCAGATGACAGCCTATGCAGGTTCTGCCAGGAAGAAGAAGAAACCGCGGAGCACATACTCTGTGAGTGCGAAGGCCTAGCAAGGGTGCGGTTTCTAAATATAGGGAGGACCACAATAGATCTGCGAAGGTCGCAGTGGGATAGGACAAAGAGCCACTCCAATTCTAATCTAATCTAATCTAATCTAACTGTACTATGCATAGTCCAATGTTCAATATAACTTCAAAAAATAATGACTCAGAGTAATGATTTCCATATTATAAATAAAATTTTTATATAAAATATTTCAAACAATTATTGTGTTGGATAAAAAACTATGTGTAAACCAGGGTGATAAATTGCTTTTTTCAGGCATCAGGAAGTGGCCATATCTTCTTTCGGCCCGAAAAATGCCACTTTACCGCCTAGATGTGTACAATACACTGTTATTTCGATTATTTTGGGAAGTTGAACCACAATATTTTTTATATTTTTTGTAAGTCCAGCGTTCCAGCTACCGTTATCAAGAGTTATTAGTAGTCTAGTTTTGGAAATTTTTCATTAGTGTCAGATGGGGACCAGAATTTAAGGAGAGTTAATGTTAGTTTGGTAAAAGGTTCCCAAGAAACAAAATTATTAATCCCTTCCGCCTAGCATCATTGAATCAAATTATTAGGACTGTGAGAGAAAATGGATGCAAATTGAATAATAGAATCTTGGAGAAAACATAGTGGATACAAAATTTACCGAAATCATTATTATTATTGAAACTACGCCAAATCATAACAGTGTTTGTATTTTCATATCTTTAATAGAAAGCTTGATCCTTTCAATGACAGCTCTACTCCCCAAAATTCAGGATAAGGACGCTAAGCACTCACTCCGTTACCACTGGAAATAATATAAGTTCACAAATGTTTCTTGAATAAGTATGTTGATGATGGAGTTATTTCATTTGTTCCAGATAGATGCTTCAATACTCATAGATGATGACATAGCAGATGTAACTAATTTACGTTACAACAAACCCACGTGGTTTAAAGTGGATGGCGTAGGAGTTAACAATGCAATTTTGGACGGTGCATTTCTGGAGTCTGCTAGTCAATTTCTAATCCTCAATCATCTTTCCAAACATCCCCAATATTCCAATATCCAAAGAGAAATACTCAGGTCTTTCGCTTGTACGAATATCGCTCAAATGTGCGAAATAAAAAGATATAAATTGGAAGAATTGGAAAAACATCAAAATTTCATCAAATTTCATGCCATGACTCAACCGATTGTGGGGTGTGCTCTTTATTTAGCAAATATCGATGACAAGGATGTTTATAGCGCGTCAAAAGAGATTTGTTTAAAAATTGCTCATTATCAAAAAGTTGACGTGAGTATTTAGTATTAATACGTAGTGTTATTATTGTCACGCTCAGTACGCAACAATTCCATATGTTGACGATGTATTTTTAATCATGTATATTTTTCAGGATGATGTTAAGGGAATGATGACTCCTTTCAGTGATAGTCTGAAGGAATGTACTGATATTTCTGAAGGAAGGACCTCATGGTTGGGAGTTGAAGCTTATAAGAGAAGCAATGAAGTACAAAGGAAACTTCTACGTGAACATTATGGAAAAAATAACAAAGAATCTGTAGCTATTTGTTATAATATTTTCCAGGAATTGCGATTAAATGAAGTTTTCGAAGATCTCAGAGAGGAATTTTACGAAAGAATGTCTATCAAAATACATAATGAGCTGCCTAAAATTCTACCGCCGCAACTGTACATAGATCTGTTGGATTTCGCTATGAGTGGAAAATATCTTGTATAATATTTTTAATCTCAAGTGTATTATGTAAGAATTAATTAGTAGTAATTAAGTCTACTCTTTTTGTAAACAAGTGTAAATTTACATATTAATCGTTAAGATAAGTGGAAGTATTTATTTGTCATTGACGAAAATTGGAGAAAACATGAGAATCTATTCAGTATGCTGATGACAGTTGAACTGTTTACTATGTAAGTCACATTTTCTAGGACCACTAACTGAATTATACAGAAATTCCAGTCTATCAACGAAAAAGTCAATAATTTTCCATTTATTGTCAAATTATAAGTATAAAAAACTGGAAAATAAGCTCAATATAATTGCAATAAAAAATACCTTGCCTGCGTAAAGTAGAATCGTGCACCGTAGTATTCTTTTCCGCACGCTCGTTAAATAAATATAAATATAATTTTTTTCTTATTAAAGAAATTGGAAGATTATATCAATCGAAGTTTTTTTTTCTAAGGAGCCGTCCCTTCGCCGGTACCAACTCAGCCTCCTGGGCTTATTGTGGATACTCCTTGTGTTCTGACTACAACCTATTCAGCCATTCCGTTCCCTGTATTAGCTCATACAGGATCTTTGCTGGTTGGTTGTAGAAGTCTTCTGGAGTCATTTGGGGTCCACCATACAGTTTCTGCCTTCTGTGGTCCAGCGACTCACAGTTGCATAGTATATGCAGAGCTGTTTCGGTATCCTTTTTGTATCTTCTGCATGTAAGGTCTCCGTTGTACAGCCCTATTTTGTTCAGGTGCTCCTTCGTGGGAAAGTGTCCCGTAAGTAGCCCCGTTATGGTGCGTAGTTTGTTCCTGCTCATTGAGAGCAGTTCTTTCGCTACTTTTTCTGATGGTTCTCCCATGAATTTCTTCCCATTTATTTACCTGGTCGTATTCTTCCACTGTTTATTGTGTCGTTCTTTTAACCATGACCTCGTTAAGCATCTGGGGATGCCCACAGCAGGTTCGGGTCCGTTCATCAGAGTTGACGATCCTCTTGCGAGTTCGTCAACTTTTTCATTACCTGCGATTCCTTCATGGCCTGGGACCCACTCCAGTGTTACACTGTTCCGAGTAGCCAGTCTTCTAAGTTCTTCGCCGCATTCCCATGCTAGCCGAGATGTCACCCTATAGCTCTGAAGTGCTTAAAGGGCGGCTTGACTGTCACTGTAGATCCTAATCTGCCTGTTTTTGTAGGCTCCCATTTTATTAGCCATGCACATGCAAGTATTGCGTAGACCTCTGCTTGAAATACAGAAGCGTATTTGCCAAGCGAGACGATCCCTTCATATTTGCTCGTCTTGCTGTATATGCCCGCTCCGGTGCCGAGTTCATTTTTTTGATCCGTCTGTATACCAGATCAGTTCATTCGCTCTACTAAGTGGTGGTGCGTTCTCTTCCTCAAGCTCCTTTCGATCTTTGATGACAATCTCGAAGTTCTTGCGAAAGATATATTTGGTGGTCATGTGGTCTGTTGGCATTTTGAAAATGCCATCATTCACATGCCTTATCTCTGTGTGTCCTCTCCCATGTGCCATGTGCCATGCTTTTTCCAGTCGGGTTAGTGCTGCCCTTGCTTCACACATTATGACACAATGTAGCGGAGGAAGGTCTAGCATTGTCTCCAGCGCCGCTGTATGAGTAGTCCTCATTGCTCCTGTAATGCCAATGCATGCAAGTCTTTCGACCTTGCTTAGTTTCAGCATAGCAGAGGATTGTCTGATCTTTGGTCACCATACCAGAGATGCATATGTGATCCTGGGAATGACAACCATTTTGTACAGCCAGTGTACCATGCTGGGTCTAAGTCCCCATTTAGTGCCGTCTGGCAACCATGAAGGCCACCTCTGCTTTCTTGATCACGTGCTGGAGGTGTCGGTTTCAAGTTAAGCCTGGGTCTAGGATAATCCCAAGATATTTTACTTCATCCGACAATCGTATTGGTTCACCTGTATTGGTTCACCTTGAAGCGTCAGAGGTCCAAGTCCTTCCCTTTTCCTTCTTCTGGTGAACGCAATTATCTGTGTTTTCGAAGGACTAATACGTAGCCCTTCTTTTACAGTCCAGCCTGTTACTACATTTAAAGCCATCTGGAGTCAATTGAATCAATTGAAGTTTATCCACTACAATATCCGTTACACGTAACCAAACACCAACTTGATATTTGCACCACTTCACCAAATATACAATAATGTCCCTCCAACTTGGAATCATATGAAAAACTTCTTTAATATTAGTTTAAGGAAAAAAAGTTATTCCTCATAAAAAGTTCGACATTATCTAAAACCTATAATACAGTCATCAAATATCAAATTTTTCAGTCCCATACGAGGTTTGTAGAAAAATATTAATTTTACCCAAGAGTGAAGTACCTTTAAATTTGACAATATCGGAAAATGTTACTCAAAAAAGCTGGATATGTCGAACCGTTAGTATGAGTAAAAATTAAATTTGTTTTGTTCCCAACATTAATACCTATAACTTAGTGTTTGTGTTTTTTTTTTATTTGCAAATTAATGAATATGCATTTATTTCCCGTTTTGAATGAAAATTATTGAAAAAACATGGAAAACCTAAAAAAGTATCACTTGTTTCGTAATCACAAGAGATAAATGCTCATTAAAAATATAAACATTAGTGAAAAATGAAATAATCTGAAGCTTCAATTCAAATGAATGTAATTATATATTTGGTCATAGTCAAAGATTACAGAATAAAAATATAACGTCGTTAAAACCCGAAAAATGTGTAACTCCCAATTCAATCGAAAAAGAGATTTTGATGCCATCTCTTAGCGGTTTTTCTTAGCGGTTTTCAACATCTACATGCTCAGAAATTTGGAACAGTTAAATATTTTTCCCGCGCATAATAGAATAATGTGTTTCTCCGTGCTTGAAATTGATTAAAAGAAATATGTGTATCTCCCTTACACTAGCATGGGGTCAGTGCGTAACCACATCACATCAGTGGATAACATAAAAAGTAGTGGTAAAATGATGCTGCTTTGCTGTGAAAACAAAGGTTGATTGATTGTTTGATAGAACGCAGCTTAAGTTAGTAGTGGGAATTATTACTGTTTTTCCAAAATGCATAGTGGAGATTAGAAGGAAATGGTGGTCCGGAAAAATAAACTTCAACAAGCTTATAATTTTGCTGAACTTCCTAGTCTGTACATGGAGAGAAGAAAAATAAAGAAAGCATTTTAGCACCTTCAACAGTTGAAACATAGCTTGGAACTCGACTACCATGATTTTTATAACAACATCGCTTACCAATAGAACTATTTACTATTTACCCATCTTGATTATGTTTTTTTGCATGAATATTTCTTTTTTTTTTAATAATAATGTTCAATTTTGTTCAACTTTTTTATTGTTTTTCAATAAAGCAAGTTGTTTAACTCCAACTTTTTGTACAATTGAACCTAGAAAAATGTGTAAGTTCCTTAAAATATTTCAAACTTGTGTAAATGTTGCTTTCAATCATTATTGTAAGTTTCTGCAATTAATGTAGTAATAATTAGAGCTTTGGAAAATATTAAGGGAGTACGGGTAATAAAAAAAGTTTTTTGCCTTTTCTTTAAAATCATCTAGAATGGAGTTACACATTTTTCGGGTTTCAACGACGATAAAATGTTTCACTCCAGGACGGTTTGATTCAAGTTGCTGTCCCAAACGGACGCCGCTCTCATAAATTGTGTTTACGACTCGCTTTTGTTGTCAATAACGAGACCGGTAGATACCTACCAGATAAGTTCGAAAAGCTTATTTTATTTTAAGCTATACAGGGGTAATTAGAGAAATATATATTTAAATTAGTAGGTTTATTTTTAAATGTTCAATATTTCGAAAAATGTTCGGGATATGAATTTGAAAAGATAACTAAAAAATAAGCTTGAATTTTTTAAATGAATCAATTCACAGTTTTTATCCAGCATCTTAGTAATTTTGTGATACTTATTGATAATCTGGCAGATATTTATCACAAATTCAATTAAATATACTCATTAGCCATCAGAATAATAGGGCCACTAAATCTTAAATTTTGATCTTTAAATAACGCGTATTTTTTGGATTGAAAAGGTTAAAACAGTAAAAAGAGAAGCAGCTGCAGGATACCTTTATTAAAAATTTTTATAAATGTTGTAAAATACTAAGTTTGGAGTTTGGTTTATGTGTTAAATTCAATCTATCGTCTTTCAAATCTTTTATTATACATTTGAGAGTAAAATATACACGGACTCTGGTATAGAGACTTGCATAATATTTGGAAGGAAATTGATTACATGGATAATGAGAAGAAAATTTAATAAATTCGTTCAAAAGGAACTGACCAATTCCCCATTGGTTAGCTATAGAATTGAATTTTTGTGTTTATATTTATTCTGTAATCTTTGTCATAGTTTTTAATTCTGAACAACTTTTTTCGTAACATTTTTCGATATACTAAATTTTAAAGGAACTTTACTCTTGAGTGAAACTAATATTTCTTGACAAAACTCGTATACGACTAAAAAATTTGATATTTGATGACTGTATTCTAAGTTTCAGATAATGCAGAATTTTTTATAAAGAATAACTTTTCTTCCTAAGATTGATAATAAAAAAGTTTTCCATATGATTCCAACTTGGGGGGACATATTCCATAAAATAATAATAATGTGATATTCAAGAAAATAAATCAATTATCTTCTCACCTAATAGGGGTCTTAATATTTTCGTGTTACCGTGAGATTACTGATAAGCTGCATTGGGTTTTGTAGTGAAAACTTCACATCTTCTATATAGACCAATCAAATCTCTTCATTTTGTTGATTTTACCATGACGAAGTGATTTATCCTGGTGAATTTTTCGTAGTGGGTAGGCTGCATGAATTTAATGAGTGTAAAATTCTGTGCAACGTTGCCTATAGTTCATTGAGTGGTTTCCACCTAAGAAAGCAAATTACAACTGATTTCTGAGTTCTTTTAGTAATAAACGAAGTTATTTTCAGCCACCTCACCATTTTATGACGAAAACCAAGAATACAGGCTTTTTTAAATTATCTTCTGTGAGGCGTGATGACTTCTCCACAAGTCTGTATGCATGAAGACTAGAAAGAGCTCCGGGTATATTTTTTGGTGACATCATTTTGGAATATCTTTCTCGTAAATCTGGGTATTCTCTATGGTGATGCAATTGTTTGTCCAAAATTTTTTTTTTGAGTATCAAGAAAGGTACGATGATAATGTTAAGCCTCAACCTCCGTGGTCTTATGGCTGGGCATTTTTTTTCTCAAAACATAATGTGAAAAATGTGTTGTGAAATCAATAAAGGTGTGAATATCTTAAACTTGAAGTCGTGTCTCGAACATACACGACATCTATCAAACTCTTGTTGCTCTTGTCTTTTATACCATAGGTATATATCTCATATTGTGATTTGTGAAGTACCTAAAGATAATATTATCCATGTATTGTATTGTTCATGTATTATTATTTAAAAATGCCGAAGCGCACGTGGTAATTTATATTGATATCATAAAAATAATAAATAATCAATCAGCTGAATTCAAGGACTTTTATTTTTGAAATGGAATGAATCGACAGAATTGTAGCGAAAATTCAATCACTCGTGGTATCACTACTGATCAGTCTATCTCTATATTTATGTATAACTCACCTTGGCAAAAACCTATACAGAAACTCTTAAAAGGCACGTTCCTCTAACACAATATGGAAATTAGATGTCTCATTTTGCCTTTATAACGTTGAAAACACTGAATAAATAGTTATTTTCCTAACAAGTGCGGAAAGTGATACTTTCCCGCACGCGACTGCAGTTGACCCAAACGACGCGGAGCGTAGTTCGGGCAAGCGGTCAAGGGTGGGAAAGACACTTCACGCATGAGTTGGGAACATTATTTTTTCTACGATCGTATATACTAAAAAGTATACCAACCCATTTTTCAAAATTTATTTATTTCAACATACATATACAACACTTTAACCAAAAACTATTAATTATTATAAATACTAATATTAAAAACACATTTTGTTGCATTCTGTAAATAACTCAAAATTGCCGGTCCAGTGGAGTTATTTGGTGTTAACTGGTCAGTAGATGACGTCGAGGAGGATGGCATCGTTTGCAGGTTACATAAAGATGACGATGAAGGTGACGACAACGGTCTTAAGTCATTTGTAGATGGAAGAATTTTATTTGGTATCTTTTTTTACATCAAACCTGGATGATTTGATAGTTGTTTTGTGACACTACTTCAAAGAATGACAAGATTATGTCAAAATATCTGCATTATTCAATATTTTCAATAAATTAAAAATGCAACAAAAAGCTAGAAAAAGATGTAGATTTTATTTGATAGAAGTTAAAAACTGCCTAATAAGGTCAAAGTTTGCATAATTTCACTTTCCCGCACTAGTGCGGGAAAGTGACACTTTCAAAACTAAAATTCGTGCGGGAAAGTGGGTTAAAACGCACGGTCGTAGAAAAAAATTCTTTGTGGGACTTTTACATAGAAAGAGAGTGTTTGGAACCGTAATAGGATCCGCCCTCAGTTGTGACGTCAGACTTAGGCTGTCTATTCAACAAATACAAATTGATTCTTATCAACTTTTACTATTGTTCAAACAATACGACATGGCAACATCTCTGAAACACGGTAAAATAAATAGGAAAACGTTAACAATTTTTTTTCTGATATACAATAAACCGCTTTTCATACATAATATATATTCCAATTACGTGATTCCGATATTGAAATACTGTGTGTTCCATTTAAAAAGATCCAGTAAGTAAATAATCATTCCAATTTATGACCATTCCTGTACCTATATAACAAACGAATATCGCGATATGTTGATAATTTCGTATGATAGTGAACTATATCAAAAATCGTTTGGACGTGAATACATTTTTTGATATCAAATCTATACAATGTTACAGGGTGCTGACGTTACTAGGAAATTATTAGAAAAGTGATTATATCTTTTAAGTTATCTCGGGTAACATTGGAATACCTCATATCACAAAAACAAGAATATCAAGGGCAATGAAAAAAAAGTGGAAATATACAGGGTCCTATAATTATATGGATTAACTTTTATCTGAATAAAGTTTTTTCATATCTTTCACTACAAGTGAGAAATTGGGCTTCCTCCCACTAATGCTGCACCCTGTATGTTCCGAGATTATTTAATTGAAATCGATAACGGTATCAACCTATCAGATCCAACACTTTTCGTATGAATTCACTGAATTCTATCTCTGATTTTCACAAAGTAATAATAACATTT
>CAJUYI010002402.1:10890-32301 GCA_910591695.1 Galerucella pusilla
GAAAATATAAATTGGAAGAATTGGAAAATTTTCAAAATTTTATCAAATTCCAAACCGCATGCTCACCGGTTGTAGTGTGTGCTCTTCATCTAGCAAATATAGATGACAGGGATGCTTATATCGCGACAGAAGAGATTTGTTCGAGTATTGCTTATTATCAAAAAGTTGACGTGAGTATCAAGTATTAATACGCTGCGTTATTAATGGCACGCTCTCAGTATGCAACAACCCAAACTTCAGATGTTGACGAAGTATGAATAATGTATATTTTTCAGGATGATGTTAAGGGAATAATGTCTCCTTTCAGTGATACTCTAAAGGAATGTACAGATATTTCCGAAGGAAGGAGCTCGTGGTTGGTAGTGGAAGCTTTTAAAAGGAGTAATGAAGTACAAAGAAAACTCTTACGTGAACATTATGGGAAAAATAACAAAGTATCTGTGAATATATGTTATAACCTGTTCAAGGAGTTGCGTTTAAATGAAGTTTTCGAAGATCTTACTGAGGAATTTTACGAAAAAATGTATTTGAGAATACAGGGCGGATTACCAAAAAGGTTACCACCGCAATTGTTTATAGATTTGTTGGATCTCGCTATGAGTGGAGAATGCCTTGTATAATAACTTTTGTCCACGACTGTTTACTGATGTTAAATTTCACGTGTGCTTCTTCAAGTATATTCATTCACCAGTGAATGATGGGTGTGGATAATGAGAAGGTCACATATGGCCTTTAAAACACGCGCGAAACTGGAGTGCTCGAAATAGACCAAGTGTTTCAAAGACCAGTTATCCACGAACAATTCACGCAATTTTTGTTTATTGGTGCACTTTGAAATTATAAATACTGGTCTATAACTACTACAACAACAAGAAATGGAAATCATAGATAGAAATAAGAACTAAATGTCAAATGGTTGAATTCGTGATGTATATATGATGTATACCTTGGGTTGTCATGGAAATGAGAAAAACATAAACTAATTTGTTTTTTGAGTGAAGTTCAATCTTATTGAGTTCTGTGAATGTCTATAGTATTAATTTAAATACCATTTCCTAAGATTTGGAAAGTCAAAATATTAATATTTCAAACAATACCAACGGCACTTTCCATTTTAATTTAGAAATTCGACATTGTTAAATATTGTTCGTATGGAAGTTTTGACGTTACAAACTACTCCTGTCAGATCAATAATAAAAAAATTGTCATTTAGACGTGATTTAGACCATAAATTTAGACTTCGTTTCTCGAGTTGTTGATGTTGCCACGGTAACTTTAAAACACGCACTTTTTTTTAAAGTTCGATTTAAACACGCTGAGGCGTGCTTTGAATAGGTAAAATAGCTTACCAATAAAAACAAATATTCAAGTCAACTGTCTTTATTGTTCAAATGTAATGATGGTTTATTAATATTTTCTCTACGAGCGGGCGGAAAATTGAATTTTCCACACACATTTTAGTGTGGAAAATTAATTTTCCCGCACCGTGTGGAGACAAAGAGTAACAGATCCAAAATTACAGTTATTCAACAAGCAACTAGCATCTGCTATAAATTTAAGTAATGCAAATAATTGTACTCTTACAATAAATTATAATATAAATAATTATGTATTATATTTTGACATGTAACTATTATTGTTACTAATATTTTACTTTATGTTTACTCTATCAATAATCTAATAAAATAAGTTTCTAAATAAACTATATAAGCACTTATAATCAGATAAAAATATCTCAACTTTTGATAAGTTCTGCTGACTTTCCTCACGCTCGTAGAAAAACTATTGTACCTAACACTTGCGGAGAATGTTTCTCCGCACTCGGCTGCTACACGTCGTTCGGTGAACGGCAGACTCGTGCGGAAAATTCATTCCACGCACTTGTTAGGTAAATAGCTATTAATCGTTGGAAAAAATGTGTTGCAGGTAGGGATGAAGGAAATGTTTAAAATGTATTTAGTGTTTTTTTCTATAAGGAGAGATGAATAAAATTGGTAAAATCAAATTATTTTTGGAATTTCAAAGCAAAAACAATGAAGTTGATTGATTCGAAGAAAACATTTGATATGTTATTCTACGTATTCTTTTGTCTTTTAAACTCGATATTGTCCAGCTATGGCATAGTCCAACAGATCTAAAAATAATTCAGCTGGCACTATTTTTGGCAGCTTCTGATGTATTTTCGAATAAGTTTTTTCATAAAATTCCACCTTAAAATTATCATAAACTTCTTTGAGCCTCAACTCCCTGAAAATATTATATACTTTTTCCACGGAAGCTTGATTGTCTACTCCATAATTCTCTTCTAAAATCTTCTTCTGAGATCGGCTGGCTCTTTTATATGCTTCTATAGCCAACCACGAAGCTCTTCCTTCTGATATGTCTGTACAAGGTTTTTGTATTTCAGAAAATGGTCTAAATACACACATAACATCGTCCTGAAATCAATAAAACAAAAAAAACTCATTCAGTGCCTTTTAAATCCAGAACTATGATATATCAACTTACTTCAATTTTTAAAAATTGAGCGATGTCTTTGCCCAATTCGTCAACTACCAAATGCGCAGTTGGGTCCTCAATATTCGCTAAGTATAAAGCGGACTTCACCACCGGCAAAATGAAAGCATAAACCTTGACGAAATCTTGATACTCTTTCAGCTCACCAATTTTATGTTTCTGTACTTCCATTAATTGAGCAACATTCGTGTACGAATACGTTCTCAAAATCGTCCTTTGAATGTTACAATATTGAGGATGAGAAGAAAAATGATTGAGCATGAGAAAAGTTGCACCAGTTTCCAGGAAAGCAGCATCCAAAATAGCTTTGTTAACTCCTACTTCATTCAACGTATGCCATGTACTTTTGTTATAGCGGAAATCGGATCCGTCAGCAATGTCATCGTTCAAAATTAAAGAGGCATCTATCTAAAATATAGTGTCACTAAAATATAAGTTCCATAGAAGTAGTGATAAGATGAACAACTCTCGATTTAAAGTTCTATTATATTTGGTTTGGATTCTAATTCTGTATTTGGGAGCTGTACTTGTGCTGGGAGCTCTGCAGTCTGTTGGATTATTGTACTCCACTCCTACATTTATCCCTCCCACCCAGCCATTCCCGTACCTTTAAGTAGAAGATTTAGGTCATCTAGATGCATGATGAATGCTTCTCCGAAGATTGTCTGATTCTAGAATAGCATAAATCTCCGCCCGAAATACAGAGGTGTGTTCTCTTAGTGTGAAGGCATATATTCTGTTCCTCATTTCACTATACACCTCTGCTTCCCCAGTCTTTGACTCGTCTGTAAACCAGGTCTCTCGGGAAAGCTTCAGTCTGCTTGGGTCTTGCAACTCCTTTCCGTGAGGTATCTCCACATCATATTCAGGGCTGGGGGGAAGTTTGGTTGAGTATATTCTCACAGTAAGAAGATATTTTGAGAGAATAGGCTAACCACCGATGATACTGCACAAACGATGAGAGAATGATACAAATATTAGTTAGACCTACATGTGATATTCTATTTATAGTTTCCAGCGGACATTCAATATGATTTATAGGAAACTATCACACAGAATATGGAAGAGCTAACAAATCATTGAAGTGTATTAGTTTAACCAAAGACACCATGAAACATTAACTAACACAAATTGTTTTTGTATAAAACCAATTTTTCTCCTCCAAACAGTCATGACATTTTCGAAAACTCACTTTTCGGAACAAAAGATGCTCATAACTCATCTAATTGGATGGAAAGGACGTTCTAGTTTCCAAAAATCAATTCAGGGGGAAATTTTACATAAAGAATTGGATTTTGAGTCGATAATTCCAAGCAAAAGGAAAGTTGACAAAAGGCAGTTAGTATCGCGAAATATCTCCATACCTCTTTCTTCGTTCAAAATTTTCGACAAAAAAATGTTTCCGACATGAAAAATGCCTCAAATTCATCTCACAGGGTTTTTGGGATCAGAAATTGACCGACACAACCTTGTTTTTGTATGAAACCGTTTTTTCTCTTTCAAATAGTCATGAACAAAAGATACTTAAAACTAGACTAATTGGGAAGATATAACGGTCTAGTCTTCACGAATCGATTCTGGGAAAAAATTTCACATATTTTAGTGGATTTAAAGTCGAAAATTCCAAGCAATAAGGGAGTTTGCAGAACGCGGCTCATATTGTGACAAAAAAAATGAACAATCCCAAAAAAGAATGAATGAGAATAAGTACAGGAGCCTGAGCATTGAAGAGCAATGGTGGTCGGGTCACATCCCTGTCGACAATCAGAGGAACTAATTAGAAAAGTTATGGCATGGATCTTGTTATAGCTTTTGAGGTGTTTTTGAATTCAGAACTGCTTTAATTCCAACACCAGTTAAGTCATACAGGCAATTTATCCAAACTGCTTTGACTTGTATCCACTTACCAGTCTATGACACCATGCCAAAATGCAAGCCAACTGTAACTTATGGTCTGTTAGGATATCCTTCTCCAATAATTTGTATGCATGGACAAAAAATATTGATTTCGAAAGATAGCTCGGCTCAAGGTTCGTATGGTAGTCTATCAATTTTGTAAACCTCTCTCTTACTCCCGGATATTTCTGGTGGTGAACTAGCTGTTCATCTAAAATCTCGTTCCGAATCACTGGAAGAGCTGACATCAGCGCTTTTGTTTCAGATAGTAAGTCAATTTGTAGCTGACGGGCTTCATAATTTGATCTGAAATTATAATAGTAATATGTGAGTAGTCTTAGAGTATTTGGAAGGGTCCTTAGAAGAGCTGAGGATTGAAAAAATTGTCACGGTTATTTTGTTTATTTTATAATGTTGGAACGTTGATTATGATTTGGTTCACTTGCGGTAACGTTTTCGACACAAAAATGAAAAAATAAACAATGGGAGAGAATACGATGAAAGCGCTTATGGGGCACTATAACTGCATTTAATCTATTGAACAATTTCTTCTATTATTCTCATGAAATCACCATACAAAGCTTTTTTTGTAATTCCAGGTAGGTGATTGTTATATAGTAAACATGCATGCAATATCAACAAAAAATACAGGAAGCCACTTTGCAATTTCAATTTTATAGTTGGGAATGGAATATAGTATATTATTAAACGAGCAATTTATGATAGCCATAATTCACGATGGGTGACGTTTGCGTCACGAGCCGCAGGCGAGGGGAGCAAGTCACCCAAGTGAATTATGGCCATAAATTGCGAGTAGAATACTATACTTTGTCCACGACACTTAATTTATTTATTAATAAATAAAAGTCAGTAGCAATTTGGCATATTACTAACCTCAAAATGTTGTAGCAGCTACTTCAAATAATTTGACATATATAGAGATGAGCGATACTGTAGAAAGTATCAATACAACGTACCGTTATAAATATATTGTTTTGAAATACTTAATATTAGAAACAAGATCCAAATGAGTTAACCAGAGAAACTTTGTTCAGGACAAGACACAGAATATATACCTTTGAAAAAGTGGATAGATTTGACTATTTAGGAGTACTAATCACTAACAAAAGTGATGAAACTCTTGAAATAGAAAAAAGATTATCCAAAGGAAGTAGATCACTTGGGGCACTAAATTACCTATTGAAGTCAAAACAAATATCAAAAAAAGCTAAAATAAGAGTATATAGAACGATTGTACGACCGACGGCACTCTACGGATGCGAATCGTGGATTCTAACAAAAAAAAATGAAACAAAGATTGAAATATGGAAAAGAAAAGTACTGAGGAAGATACTAGGAGGTAAAAGATTGGAAGATGGGACATGGAGGAGGCTAACAAATAAAGAAATAAAGGTATCGTATGGATACCCTGATATAATTCATTATATAAAGGCACAAAGAGCCAGGTGGTTGGGACATATATGCAGAATGCCTAAAGGTAGACACACTAGTGAAGCGATCCTTGAAGGAGAAGGAGGTAAAAAACGAAGAGGCAGACCGAGGAAGAAATGGGTGGAGACGGTAGTAGAGGACATAAAGGAAAAGGGGATAGGAGATTGGAGAAGAGTTGCGGAAGATAGGAAAAGGTGGAAAGCCCTAGTAAGAAAAATAGAGAAAGATGGAGAAACCTAATTCAAAAATGTATACAATTGGTATACCTATGTAATTAATAAGTCATGGGCCTCTAAGGCCTGTAGAACTGTAATATATATATATATATAATATTAGAAAATATCGTTATGAAAAGTATCAATACTAAAAATTACAAAATTTTATAGATACGATATATGTCAGAAACAAATTTCCTGAACAAAATACACAGATTTAATAGTTCATTTCATATTGTACCCCCATCTCTAGTCGGGAATTATGAACCATAATTCACGACAGTTGATATATGGGTACCATATACCTTTAGTTAGGAGGTAAAATATTGACTTATTATTAGGTGGTCGTGGACAAAGCTGTTTATATTAATTTATAGCTGCCTACATCGGAACAGTCTTCGATGCATGTCTAATATAACCAAGTAGGATTTCAAAAACAATAAGAATAAAATACCAATAAAACCAAACAGTTGCAGAACCATTGAATTATAAAATGAATAACTAATTCAAATATCCAGAAATTAAATCTCATTGTGAGAAAATAAAATTTGGTAGTTTAGTAGTTATGTGAATTGAAAATGACTTTTGGTGAATACTAATGACGCTCACCTTACATTTTCAACAGGAACTGACTTGTTTAAAATTCCACTTGAACTAAAAAACCTCGATCCACTTCTTCGATTGGCCCTCAAAAGAAACATTATGTTTATCAATAGCACTCTGAAAAGATATTAACTAATAACTAACGATTTTATTTTATTCAAAACTATTCTGGCCACTTCACCTTGAATAGCTCAATTTAATAAATCATAGATACAACTTTTTATGTTAACTACCTATTAACGTTAAATCAATTATTCATGCGTGAGATCACCCAAATATTCCTCTGCATTCATTAAGCCAAATACTATCAGCATACTACGCACAATTCGGCCAAAGCGAGAGACAATCAGTGTTTATTCGTAAGCTGGCCTATTTCTGTGACAATATTGGGTTATTTCACTTTTTTCGAATGAACTATTTTTCATTCAACCCTAGAGCACTGCCTCCATTTTGTATGGACTTTCGACTCGTAAAATTCACTTACCTACATAGTGGATTGCAGGTTTTTTTGTCATTTGATGTAGGTCTATTTCTGCTTCTATTGTTCCAGCCAGTGGTAGGGATCTTTATCTAGCATAGCATCCATGGACCACTGTTTCACATCTCATTAGAAAACGGAAAGACGGCATATCATACTTTGTGCTTATTGGTATAATGCCTGCGATCTCTGATATGCTACTCAGCCTAGTAATCAACCTAATATTCTACGGTGATTCGCTGCAGTCTGTATAGTGTTATGTTATCTATTGTCTGTATGACGATTTTCCTCCGTGTTAACCCATCCAATTACAAAATAAATGAACACTTGATGTATACATTACGCCAGTTTTCTTATCAACCTTCCACTAAATTTCCGGAATGTCGAAGGTCTGGCGTTTGGAAGCATATTTATATATTAGGGAACCTCGAGTCAGTATAGATGTTCACGATTTTGATTATGAGAATAAAGATTTCCTTAAGGATTCACAGACTCCTTTAGATTCCTCTGAAGAGAGTAACAAAGATGAAGGGGAAATATCAACTTTAATTGGATTTCCGCTTGAAAACTTGAGGGAATCTTGAATTTTCATTTGTTCCATGTTCTTTTTAAATACAAATTTTGGATAGATTTTTAGAAAATATCCCCCTCATGTTTTCTTTCATTTTATCATGATATCTGAACATCAAATATTTTATGAGTTATCAGCTTAGATAGAGTAACCGTTTGAATAAATGAATGATTTTCTTCGATAATGGTCGCAATAACTTTTGCCCTGAACTGCCAAGTTTCCGAGTTATCGGCCAATAACGTTTTTTTTCCAAGATAGCGCCTGATGCTCCACCGGAATCTGTCAGCATTTTGCGATTTTGTAAGTGTTCCTGAACCTCATGAAAAATTATACATGGGTATATTCAATAACCTACATATTTTGTTTTCAAGAAAGCAATTAGGTGAATCGCTTGGGACACATTCTAATTGTGGGCTTTCCACGAATTCCACAAAGATTATTTGGGACCCAAATTGGAAAACGATTCCAGAATCCATTCCACAGAATACCTGATTCTTCAAATGAGGTTTTGAGACTAGTCAGTTTATTCACTGGTTACTATGGCTGCTTGGTAGAGTTTTTATTAGTTATGTCACTGAATGCTCATTACACAGTAATAAATGATACACACAATCGAAAGCTGTTCATCAATTCCTAATTGACGTTTTACTTTAATCATCTGCATTTTTTTTTTCACTTACAAACAGACTGGAAATAATACACGACTGAACATTGTTATTTAATCTGGAAAAAAGGCAATATTTTGAGAAAATATACAGAGAGTGATTAAATATATTTTATAACTACCATACCTGTGAATTGAATCACAATAATCTACGACTAACTAAGTTTTCAACAAAAGCATGTTCCTGGTACTATCCCACTTTCTCTCTTCTTTTTTCCTACACCACGATAATTTATTAATAAATAGATGAAAAAACATATTTTATGGAGGCACATAATATATTATACTCGACCTGAACCACTCATGATACAATCTAACAAGTTTATATACAATTGCGGAGGTAAGACTTTTGGCAAATTTTGTATTTTCAAAAAAATTCGCTCGTAAAATTCTCTTCTGAATTCTTCGTAAACATCATCCAGTCGCAATTCTCGGAATATTTCATAAACTTGTGGAACAGAATCTACATTATTTTTGCCAAAACTTTCTTCCAGAATTTTTCTTTGCCCCTCGCTACCTCGCTTAAAAGCTTCTTTCACTAACCAAGAAGGTCTTCCTGCAGGAATATCCGTGCAAACTTTTTGACTATCACTTTGTGGACTCATCACCCCCCTTACATCGTCCTGAAAAATACATGTTCAAATTTAACTGGAAAATATTCGATTATAGGATTTTCTAGCAGAAGCGGCAACGTTGCAATGACAAATATATATAATAACCTATACTCAATTGTCATATTGTTTAACTTTTCGTATCTCTTTATTCAACGAGGATGGTTGTAGACAATATCGTAACTTAGTTACGGCCCATCTAGAACTCAAATAATAGCCTGTATATCTATTACAGAAGCAATGAGAACACGCTTAATTGAAGCTCCTAGGTCTTGGTGTATATAATATACACTCAGGTACATACATACATGTCATTCTGAATGACCTTGTTTAAACATTTTGTTCAACAGTGACTTGCAGTCCATATTATTCAAATTACTATTCGTGACCTATTGATTTTCCTCATTCGGTTACTCAACGTCAGTCTATTTCTGCAACTGGAGCTAATTAGCGACGCCAGAAGTACTTTAACCCTAACCGGTAATTTTGCCGAACCCACTAGTGTTCCAGCCTCGGCTTTAGGTCTCCTCCGAAAGACGACTCATGCTTATTGGTATAATGCCTGATGTGAGCGGTGATATGCTACTCCGCTGCAGGCTGTACGGACTCTACGACGGTATTACCACCGTACACTAACTACCGATAAGTAAATTCACTTCGTCGATTTATGGGTTACCGAAAATGTCCTTACCCCTTCTATCGTCTGGCGAGTTCTGGCTAGTTTAAATCGAGAAAGTGTTGAGTACTATGATAACAGACGTGTAAGGCGCCAGAGAAAAGATGCACCAAAACTATCAAACGTTTTGACGCAAGTGAATTTACTTGTCGGTAGTTAGTGTACGGTGGTATTACCCAGTGGTAATTCATCCAGATACGCTCGACACTACTTCACTCTAATAATCGTATTAGAGGTGTTTCACTACAGTGCCGGGACGACTATTGATCTTTAATTGTTCTTTTTTCTCATATTCTTTTGGGAATCAAACCACAATAATGTTTTTTTATTTTTTATTCCGACGTTTCGGTAGCGTTCCAGCTAATAATTTTTGGTCCCTATCTGACACAACGAAAAAAATATGACAACTAGACAATCAATAATAATATTTCGAAATTTAAGACTACAAAACTTTGTTGTCAAATTTTATTAAGGTCCATTCATAATAGATCACACCTCTGATAAAATGTGGAATAAAATATTTTACTTTATGATATTCTAACTACTAGAAATGGAATCCAGTGAAGTGCACGTTCCAGGAACGGTTTTTATTGTGGTTTGATCCCCAAAAGAATAAGAGAAAAAAGAATAATTAATGCCACAAGGAACTTACAGAAGATATCTTTAATTGTATTGTGATACTTACGTCTATTTTGATAAGCTTACTCATTTCAAAACATAGGTTTTCTGAAGCGTTATGGGCATCTCTATCAGAAATATTTGCAAGATATAGTGCACCAGCTATAATCGGTTGTGTAAGCATGAAACATTTCGCATACTGATCGTAGTCTCCTAAATCTTCCAGTTTATACTTTTTAAGTTCATTTTCTTGAGCCACATTGGCATAAACGTAAGATCTTAAAAGCGTTTTTTCTATATTAGTGTACTGAGGATGATCAGAAAGATGATTAATAAGAAGAAATTGAGAGGCAGATGCCAAAAAAGCTGCATCCAGAATAGCGCTATTCACTCCTACCATTGTGTACCAAGTTGGTTTGCCGTAACGGGTGTCTGATACATCTAGAATGTCATCATCTATATTTAAAGAAGCATCAAACTGTGAAATATATTGAATAAATTTCAATTTACTATTGACAAAATACACACTTACCAATTTATTACACCAACCAAGAATACAGGCTTTTTTTAAGTTATCTTCTACTAAGTGTACAGATTTTTCTAGCAATCTGTACGCGTGTACAGTGAATATGGCTCTAGATATAAATTTTGGCTCGAGCTGTAGGGAATAATTTAAGCATTTTGAAAATCTTTTTTTCAAATTCCAATACATGGTATGGTAACCTAACTGTTCTTTCAGTATTTCTTCAGTTATTTCAGGTAACACTTCAAAAAGTTGTTTCGTCTCGAAAGTGAGATCCACTGATTTTTGACGGTTTTCATAGTTGGAGCTAAAACACTTGGAAAATTCTAGGGACCTGCCTTTCTGAATTATGGTGAATATCTTTATAGCTGAGTACAAGTGACTAGAAATGGGAGCAGAGTACAATAAGCCAATAGGCTGCAGTGCTCCCGGCATCTGAACGGCTCCCAAATTGAAAAAAACAAAAAAAAAAACATGACTGGAAAGTCAAGAAAACATTTTTGTATTCAATTTTAATTTAATTTAATGTAATTTTAACAGTGACGTTAATGTGTTGTAGACATTTGACTATGTTTCTTGTTTCATATCTGACGAGTATGGCACTGATGATGGCCTAATAGCCGAAAGCGCTTTGCAATTTTAAATACAAATTTTACACAGAATACAAAAATGTTTTCTTGACTTTTTAAATTATACCGGGTTGGCAAATTAGAACGAACAAAACTGAGAAACGGATTGTACTACAGCATTAGGGAATAATGTTTTGGGAGATTTCAGATTATTGACATTCCAGACAAAATTTCTTGGAAAAAAAATCAAGATTTTCTATCCACTTCACTATTGTACATTGGAGGAGCATCACTGGAACTATGACAAATATTTTGGACAACATCTGGGGGGCAAAGTTATTTTGTTGAATATTTTGTAATGTAAAAATTCCATATTCCATCTCAACTTTATTGTTAAGAGATTCCTCGATGTATCCTTCACCACCAAAAAAGTACACTCGTCGGAAAACACGGATTGTTAAAGATCTGGGTTGCTATTTAATAAGTCAGTAATAAGAGTTCGATCCTGATTTTGAACAATAAAGTCGTGTGTTATGTTATGACTTATCCATATCAAACTAAAATAAGCTCAAGCAAATAATGTTTAGAATAAATTGTAGAAATGTTATGTTATGTGGAAAGTGCTCAAGGCGTGCAAAAACAAAGTGTCACTTGTGAGTGCTTCATATTGAAATAGATGAATTGATTCCAGACACCCATATTTCCTTTAATCGAAAGATAAAACTGGTTTAACAACAAAATTGAATGATAAATATGATAATAGACACGTTTAGATATTATCACATTTAAAAGCAGGTGTGGATTTAAAAAGTTCCGCATTAGTTTGTGATTTGGTAATCTCAATAATTGAACAATTGAATAGGAAGAATTCAGGAGAATTTTCCAAATGAAATACAAAAGAGATGAAGCAGAGCACGAAAACTCTTTTGAAAAACAGGAAGAGTTTAAAAAAAGCGAAACAACACCAAAGCCGCGTATTGAAAAGCAAACAGGCGAAGGAGAGACTAATATGGGTTGGAACATGGATGATCTGAGAGACATGTTAGGAGAATCAAAGTCCGGAATAAAGGAAGATATTGCGCAGATGAAATACGAGATAACAAATAATATTGAAGAAATTGAATGAGATATGAAGGGAATGAAAGTAGATATCAAGCATAATATCGGAGACACTAAATTGATTGAAGAAGAAATAGAAAATTCAAAGGACAGTTGTCAAAAGAGGAAAAAGAGATATTAAGTAAAATAAAATAAGCGATAATTTGGTAATAGCAGGCATTGAAGTAGCAGCAAATGATTAATCGCAGCTCAAAAAATAGATGGAAGAGTTCATTTCATCGCATTTATACACAGTGCCGACGTACTGCCTTTGTCTTGGAGATGATGAAGTTCATATTTTTTGTAGCTGCCATGTCGTGCAGTCAGCTCTCCAGTTTAGGCAGGTCTCGTTCGCCATCAGTCCTAAAATACCGAATGTACCAAACTACTTTACAAGGGACTTGGTTTTGTTTTGTTACATATGATAAATATGATTTGCTATGTAAAGCCGAATACACCTGGTTACCATGACTGCAACGTAACCTAATCTACAACACTAAAATTTATTTGGCCAATATTTCAAGTAGTGGGGACTCCCCTTCGTTCTCAGTTATAAGATATCAATCATCAAATGAACTTCGCAGTTGAGGGCCGAATAGATCAACTCGCCATAAACTTGAATGGAACATTATCTTCCTTTGGGCAACATTTCCAGTGCCCAAATAGTTTGCCGGTGTTGTAATCCTCAAAAACAGAGACAAACTAAAAGGAAAATCCATATTCATTGAGTCTGAACAAACGAGAGCCGAAAGAGGAATACAAAAGCATATTAGAGATACCGCAAAAAATGGGAGAAGTAAGGGAGGAATGGTTGAAGTAGGTTTTCAAAAGTTAGAAATTGATGGAATCACATGAAAGTGGAATGGGTGAGCATAGAAGCTAACAGAAGATTAATCATCATCACAAAAACCAAATACTCCCAGCAATGATTGTTATTCTGAAATTAATTAATCAATAATAGAATACGAGGCTAATGGACACAGGCGGGTAAATAACGAAGGTTGAGATAATATTGAACAGAATAACCCTACCACCCTGCATGTTGTCTAAAATGTTTCTATCGATCCAATAATGTTCCTCCAATGTTCAATAATTGAACTAACTAACAAATAACTTACAATGATGTTTCAAGAATAATTATTAATTCCTCATAAACAATATGCTTGCAATAATTTAACAACTGTATAATTGTGCGACACTCTGTATAATAATGGTGTACATTACCTTTTTTTATCTCCATTTATAGGACTGCTCTTAATTTGCTGCACTGTATAAATACTAAATTTCCTGTTTTGGTTTTTATTACACAAAACCGAAGAGATTTTGCTTAAAAATTTAAACATTCTTGAACGAACAATAGCAATGGTCTGAAAATATATTTATTTATTCTTATCAAATACAGTGTAGTTGATTATACAAAAATAAAAAATGTTTATCGCTAATTACAGAGTTGTACTTGTTTCAGAATAACTATTCGAAAAATGATAATGTATTATGTATGAGTATTTGCTAGGATTTTTCAGTTATCAATTTTTATTGCCTATTTTTTTTCAGATGTTACTGTATTTTTTTTTCTTATAGCAGCATTTCTATTATCAAGGTGTGAAAAATGATTGCGTGCTTCGAACATGACGTCACGCATCCACCTCAATGACGTCAAGTAACTCAAGAGTTTGAAAATTATAGACTGATGTTCCATGGTAAAATTTTGTGACTTGTCTTGTTCATCACAGATAACTTTTGAATTGTATTCGACAATTTAGATTATAGTTTTCTAGGATATTGCTGTCTCCAGTTGACAGAGCTGCAAAACTGGAAGTGCTTATAGCTCTCCTATTTTGGCAGTAGGTACGCGCATTTTCCGATCAAAATCTTCTTCTGCAGAAGCTTCGTGGACATATTCCAAATCGTTTCCACATCTTCTTCCTTATAATTGGTGCCATTAGCTCGCTTTATATTGAAAGCCGAGTTTTCAGGAATACCTGCCAAGTGTTCGTTCGAAGTTTCCTCAACAAATTCGTAATTTCGCTCTTCACATTGTACCGAAAACTGCTCCCAAACGCATATCTGCATTTCCAGCGTGTTCAGAAAGCGTTAGCGATCTAATTACTTCGCCAAATTTCAAAAACCTCAAGCTATTCGAAAGGTATTTTTAGCAAACTAAGGCATTTCTCTACTTCCTGAGGCACTTCAAAAGGTGGTTACTGTCGCAACACACGTTCTTGGACCTGCTTGGACCCAGCAAAAAACTGAAGTGATCAAACCACGTCGTCAAGCGTATAATTGGGCCTCTATACTTCGTCAATACTATTAATTTGTAATTTCTATTGGCTCAATTTACCATGAATAATAATCATCATTATCTACCTTTGTCTGCAACCGTTTTTTGATGTGTAACGGCTTTGTTCAGATTTAAATGTAAGATTTTTTGTCAGTCTCGAATAAAATGAGTTACTGGCACCAAAAAAGCTGAAAAATACTTTAAAAACTTGGCAGAAGAACAAAAGTAAATAACAAGGAGCTGCCGCGACGACTTCTTGTCACACTTTTTTCTTTAAGTATAGCGCGATAATTATCCAACACAGACAGCAGTTTTTCTCAAGGACAATTTTATGAATGCCGAAAATAAAAGGCTACTTCTCGTTTGATTAGGAATTTCAACAAACCTATTTTTTAGTAAATGCCACGAAGAAGTCAACAGAAATTTTTCTGGGCCATTAAATTTCTTGTTTATTTCCTTTGTTCCGGTTGGGAAATAAATACTTCCTGCAAAATGTTTCGTCCAGAAAATCACTTTTTAACGTCAATAGTTATATCCCCAATTAGTGCGCAAACTGATATTCACTGCACGTCCCAGAGCGACAAATAAACAATCCGTCTGATTTCACAAAAAAGGACATCTTGGACAGGCTGAAGCCCTGTGTATTTGAGTTTACAAAGCCATAGCATAAGATTATTCCCAATAAATCTTTATTTGCGAATAAAGGATATATCTACTAGCTTGAATACACTATCAGGAAAGTAGTAGTGATAAATATCTGTATCTGTATCGTAGACTAAAGAGGGTTAGTGTGTAGGCACACAGCACTTAGGCCACATGTGACCCATTGTACATCCTCCCGAGGAGTTGTCCTCCTAGGTCATTGTCCATCCTGTCCTTCTCAGGAAGGTGGACAGGTCACTGGGAGACATCTCCTTTATATCGGCAGGTGTAGGCCAAGACTCACCGAACACACACTCTCTTATTGACGATAACTCCGGACACTCGCATAAGACATGCCTGACAGTTTCATCTTCCTGTTCACACATCCCACTAGCCCCATAGTATGGAGGTGTTTCCTTAGTTGACAGTGAACAGTCAAAAATCCTACTGTTAAACGTAGGTTTTTCCTGGTCATCGCCAAATATTTCTTCCCAGGGTTGCCTAGGGTGATCCTGGCAAGACTGCATCCTTTGATTCCATCCAATCTTTTAAGGAATTGAGCATGGGTATAACGTTTGGCTAGTTCCGCAATTGTCGAAGTCGTTAGGCCGTAGGTGTCACTGGGTCCTAGAATTTATAGTCCAGCGGCTTCCCTGACTGAAGAATCAGCAATGCGATCTCCTTTACTCCTGTCGTGCCCTTTAACCCACCTCAGGATAATATTGTTATCTGCCGAGGAGTCAGCTGAATCTTGGTTGGCACTCTAGTACTAGCCTAGATATAACACGTTGTCTGTTCAAGGCTAATAGGGTTTGTCTACTATCAGTGCAGATTATTATGTTTTTGCCAGAAATTCCTCTTCTGGTTAGTTCTTTTGTGGCAATTGAACCACGTTTGAACCACGCTGGTATTGTTTTCCATTCCCCACTTAATCTTTAGGCTAAGTGCTCTCGAGTAAACTCCACATCCTGAGCCTTCTTTTATTTTTGAGCCATCTGTATATATGCGTATTGCATTTGCAGCATCAGGTTCTGTGTTCTGTTTTATTCGAATTTTGTAGGGCTTGTTAAACAAAAACGTGGGTTCAATTGCATCGTTGGATGCCTGCAGCAGAGGTAGCGCAGTGAGCTGCCATAGCCTCAATTGGCCCACTCCTACTTCGGGGTTTACACCAGCCGTGCGCAATCGTACCTTGGCCATTAACGCAACCTCCTTGACGTGCAGGTCCAGAGGGTTAAGACTAGTAATTAGTTCCATTGCTGCGGTTGGTGTTGTTCTCATGGCTCCTGTGATGTTTAAACAAGCCATTCGCTGTATTTGATATAATTTTTGGATTGCCGTTGCTTGTAGAACCTTCGGTCTCCATGCAATTGCTGTTTATCAAGAGAAGTGATACGTGGATTACGAATGCTCCATAATTTTTCCAGACTTTGGCAATTGGTTACTCCCTGTGAGGATATGTAGCAGTTGTTGTGTCCTCCTTTTGAGTTTTCTCAGAGAAAAATAATTCCAATTCAGTACATATAAATTACTAGGTTGGTATAACGTATATTTCTGTCACACTTTTTTCTTTCAATGGAAGTAATTGCTATAATACAAGTATCTGATTGTCACCATGTCCACCTGTACCCACCTTGTTTGCGATACATAAACAGAATAACTGATGTTTGTATTTGTGATCCCTTTAATCTTATTGTTTGCTGACGTTTCACTGGTTACCGAATTATTATTACAGTAGGACAATTCCATTACATGACATGCTTTGTTTTCAAATTAAAACGATTAGTTTTCTTGAACTCACAGATTTTAATCGTGAAAGGATTCATTTCTACACGTTTTCCTAAAATATAAAACGCTTTCCAAAATCAAGATATTAAAACTGCTAGGAAGGAAACCGTATAATGTGGATCATCCGTGGAATGAAATTCTTATCATTTTCTCAATAGCTGAAACGTGAGAAGTGGAACAGAAGCTCGTATTAGGCAGTTATATCGAGCATCTTATATCGGGATAGAAGTTTATGTTTGAAAACTTGACTGTATACAGGCTATGTCGCGACTAGCTCATACTATTCCGATAAAAATAAGAAATATTCCCATCTTTTGGATTGATAAGTTTCCCTTTCAAAGCATATGAGCACAAAAACTAAGAACGGTAAGCTGGGAATTTCCTGAACTATATTGTTAAACAATTTATCTTGTCAATTTCAAATACTTCGCCTTTTTTTCATCAACTGTCCAATAGGGCGTGAACTCATTGTGGATCAGTAATATATGTACTACTTTTCACAATAGGTTTCTTTAAACACTTCATGCTACACGGCAACCATTTTTCAGCCTAATGACCAAGGGCAAAAATACCAACAAATAGTTCCTTTGTCCATAATTTCTTTTGGCATATGTTAAAAAATTCTTATAGGTCTCAAATTGCTAAATAACTAACTAAATGTTCCTCATTATTTTTTTCTGTCACTCACAAAATTCATACTGCTCCACGTTGGTTAAGTTAGGTTAGGTTTGTGGTGAGTGGGTCTATAAGGCCCTCCACTGCGACTCGCAGGAGTCTATTGTGGCTCACACCTAATCAGATTTCACCAAACAAATTCAGCTTCTTAAAAAAACCGATTGGGTTATTTGGTGAATGATATTTCAGGTCCGAGGGCGAAAGAGAGACCCTGCCAAACATCAAATACCTGATTCTAGCCGCGGCAGGGCAGTCTAAAACCTATTTCGACGTTACATGGCGAGAGCGAAGTGCTTTCAAAGCCGCTTGGCTTTCCGAGAAATTTTTTATTGTTCTATGTATGCGATTGGCTTGCTCCACTCTCTTCACACATGAAACAATGGCGTAAATTTCCGCCTGTAATACACGGTTGCATGATTTCTGTCCTAGGTCTGCGCCCGTATACATCTGCACCAGAGCCTGAGGGTGTTTTTGAGCCGTCTGTGTGCCAACAGCTGTCTGCTCTTAATAGTTTATCCTTACGGAGGACCCATTCATCTCTATTTGAAATTAGGACGGTGTGAGGCAGGTCGTAGTTTACTGTTGGAAGCATTATGTCAGAGGTTATTCCCAGAATACTGTGACTTTCAGTGTCCGCTAGCATTCTGTTTCGTTCTGCATAAGCCTGATTTGTGCATTCAGAAATATGTACAATTCTGTATGCTGTCCATCTAGTCTCTCTTTCCAAAAATATATGGAGAGGACGTAGGTCCAGAAGGATTTCTATGGCTGCTGACGGTGTGAAGCTGATAGCACCGGACAAGCCTGTCTGTAAACCAGGGAGCTTTGCTTGGACCGTTCGCTGTAAAGCTTTTGGCCATCAGGTAATAGCTCCATATGTGATTATTGGTCTAACGATCTTCACATATCCAGTAGGTTTGTTTGGGTCCCAAGCCCCAAGATTGTCCACAGATCCTGCGACATGTCCACAAAGATAGTCTGGCCTAATGGATAATTTTTTCCAAGTGAGCGTCCCAAGTAAGTTTCATATCTAGGATAATCCCCAAATATTTTACTTCCGCTGCAAATGGAATAACCTCACCATTGTAGGAGAGTGGTGGATGATCCTCCAACTTCCTTTTCCCAGTGAAGGGAACTATTACAGTTTTGCCAGGACCAACAGACATCTGTTCCCTCTGACACCAACTGTGAACATCGTCCAACGTCTTTTGGAGGATATTATATGCTACCCTTCCTGACTTGGTCCTTGCCAAGATGACAAGGTCGTCTGCATACGCTTGCAGTTTCACCTCTCCTCTTTCGAGAGCGCTTAGCAAGTTATCAATCCAAAGTGACCACAGTAGGGGAGATAGTACTCCGCCTTGTGGGCAGCCCCTGGAAACCTTAAAGCTGATGGTCTCGTCCTGAAGAGATGTAGTGGCTGTCCTATTTATGAGTATAGTATATATCCAACCAGTAATGGTTGGTTTGATGCCCTTTTCAGTCAAAGCTGAACCAATGGAGGTCGGTAGTGCATTGTCAAGTGCTCCTTCAATGTCAAGAAATATGGCCACCGCAATCTCCTTGTTGTTGAGGGATTGTGTGATTTTCTCAACAAGTGTGTGTAACGCTAAATCTGTTGATTTGCCAGTTTGATAAGCATATTGGTGGATGCTCAGGGGGAATTATATAAAGCTACCCGCCTGATGTAGCAATCCAGTGCTTTTTCAAGTCCTTCAAGCAGGAAACATGTTAGGCTAATTGGTTTGACCGATTTAGTGTGTGGGTCTGTGCGGCCCACTTTTCGGTATGCTCCACACTGAGTACGACGTAATAAACGCTGCGTTTAAGCAGCCTGATATTAAATACATTCTTGTGATTAATATTTTCAAGATAAATTGTAGACTTCACAATTGGTTATCTTCCAAGTACCTGGGCTGTTGAGCACATCCCAAACGAATAAAATGGCTGTAAGGGATTCAAAAATAAGTTCTACTCTCAATAGATATCGCAGAATGATAATTATTCCAGCACTTATAAGTTTTTGGAAAATATTTGGAATAATTGTTATTTCTCGAGATCTATGGTAACCCGCTTTATTAAATACGACAATATTACAAAAAAGTGTAATGATACTTTTCAATTCCACTTTCATTGGTTCATATTTAAAAGTCTGTTTTCCAAAAAATATTTGTGCTCCTTCATTCAACCCTTCCGATATCAAAAAACAAATCGCAGTTTTGTTGGCTCAAGTCTGGAGCTATATATTTCGTCTTTGAGTACATCTAAAGCTCCCAAATCATTGGATATTTTGCTCAGTAAATTAAATTTGAACGTTAAGCAATCATCGAGCGTGGTGACTTTGATTAATGACGCTTGAATGTGAGTCTATAATTATAATTTGTCTATTGATTAAACTGGTATTCAAATGCTACTACTCTCAAAACAAGTTTGTATCTAAGTTCGATAAATGGCAAGATTAAATAGATACCGAATATTATGCCATGTCGTTTGAAATTAAATTGGCTCGTTCCCATTTGGATAATTATTATCAGACGAATAAATCATTTGTCAAATAAAAAGTATTAGTGATTGGATCGTGTTTTTCGAAGTTATTTTGCTACCGTACATGTAGAGATGGCAGGAACATTTATTTAAAAAAATTTGGAGTGTCAAAAATTCATTTTTCATCAATAAGAGATATTGAAAAATCAATTCCAATTATATCCTCAGCTATTTCTATTTTATAATTACCCACAACAACCCTACCAATGCATTTACCAAAGGCCTACTCAACGACTGGCACGGAATTCTCGCACCAAAATAAATACCAGAACAATCAACTTTGCAACTTTTGCATAATTCAGGATGTTTATAAACAGGTCCGGTATATCTAAAGGATAAAACCAACCATTTTAGTTTGCAATTTAAAAGGACAATATCACTCATAGACCAGTTTCGGCAACCCTGAAACATACGTCCGATTTATACTGAAAGCATTGGAAAAACTGGTAGACATTCACATCAAAGAAGTGTCATTGAAAGAAGTGCCTCAAATCAAGATGTATAAAAACCGGATTGTTTATTGATTGATACGGTCAGAGACCGTCGAAATCTTTGATCTATGTCACTAGAAAGACTAGAGTATTTTCCACAAATTAGGAAGTACTTATTATTTTTTTTTGATATCGGGTTGCTTTTGACATCACTTCTCACGAAGTTATCATGTGGGCAATTCCTTGAGGGGAATCTATCGGCAGCGATTTGACAAAATATCGAAATATTTTTGGCAAAGAATTTTGAGGTAATGGATGTATTGAAAATTAAGAAAAAAATATATCATGTAGATTAATGTTGAACTTAGAGTTCTCATCGAATAAAAACTTTGAAATGCTAACCAAATTTTGTTGAAAAAAATACGAATCATGAGGTAATTACACATATTAAGCAAAGTTTGAGCCCTTGTAAAGAATTAAATATGGATTAAATGGAAAAACTGATTGATAAGAAGTCTAATTTGAAGCTTTATGAATACTATATAAAAATCTCAGAATC
>CAJUYI010002403.1:0-32299 GCA_910591695.1 Galerucella pusilla
TGTCTGATTTCTAAGAAGTGAGGAGGTGGTTTTTTTAATGATTCCCTCTCTACTTAGTACATATTGTATATGCAATAAAGGATGCAGTTATTTTCAACGGCTTTGTAGAAATAGAAGTCGTTGACTTGCTCTTCCACTAAACCTTTGTAATACTATTTTTTTTAATAACCAATATTTAAAAAGTATAATTAGGTATGTTCTTTTCATCTAAATTACTGTTCCCATCTCATTTAAATTACTGTTCCCATAAAAGCAATGACTTCACTTCACTTAACATTATAATTTACTAATTTACATAAATTATATCTTTTAATAACGTACTTTTTGCTTTGTTTCAGGTGAGTGTTTCCCTTTTTAATAGATGACAACCAATACGTATGTATAATATTGCTTTTTATGATATATTTCGAAAAAAAGCTCCTTCACCAATCATTTAATTTACAGTGTGGATAGAGTTGGTGCTGTGGGGCGGAAGTTTATTTGACATGCCTAGAAATCTGCCGAAAATGTCGCAAATTCACGCAAGCGCGGCGTAGTTGTTCACTAATAATAGGTGCCGTTCTTTGTGACTGACATCTCAGTTAATCTCAGCACACATCGGTAATGTGCGCCCTGCTCCGTCCTTTTGATTTACTCACTTCGAAGTAAGCTGAGTTTTTTTTGTCTCCTGTAACCTATACTGCATGTGCTATGCGGTGGTATCAGTTAAACTTGCGTAGGAAATAAATTGGAGGTGATGAAGAAATATTTGATTTGGGATTTAAACAACAAGTTTCTTTGGTTTTGAGAGCCACTTTAGCACATACATTTGAAAAAGTACGACAATAGCCTCAAAATAGTATCCTTCACTGACAATAAGTAAATGTAGTTCAGCAATTATTAAAGTAGATTCTTCAGTCTGTGATTAATATCATACTGAATGGAATTTAAATTTTAATATTTACTAATAAGTCAATAAAGTTGTCATAAACACAAACAAGATTAGTCATTTTGCGATACCTTTGAAAAGAGGTGTCGTTTTCCATAGGGTTCACTAGCTTATGTACAATCGTTTGAAAGATAAGAGAAGGGAGTGGACTTTTGAATAGCACTGTTATGGTATTTCCTACCTCAGTCACTCACGTGTTGTGAAACGTAATTTGCACATGGGAATTTTTAAATTTGACTTAGATGTTGCCCAACTGTAGGAAATTGTTGATGAAATCGGGCAGTACTCCAGTATCAGTGGCTGTCATAAGATATCTGAATAAGCTGATCTAAAACCTTTCTCGTGCATTTTCATTCGGTACCGACTTCTCGTATTAGCGTTTATTATTTATTTCACATAGGATTTCCGATACGTACTAATTTTCGTAAAATAAATGCATTGCATTAATTAGCGTCAATTGTGACGGTACCTTTCAATCAAATTCAATGTTGCAGAGGTTTCCTTAATTAGAAGTTCATGTCTATATAAATACACACTAATTTATCCGAAAAACCGGAAGGAGGAAACGTATAATTTTTATGTTCACGGATGAAAAATAGTTCATGCGAATTACAAAAAATATTCCGTTATTTGCCGGTAGAAACAAAACAGAAGGTAAAAAAATTCTTTATGAATGGAAATAATAATATATTCTAATTTTACCTACTTTCATTATCAAAATTAATAGATAATTTTCCGTTTTGTACGGATTTCGTGGTTATCACTATTCCTTAAACGTATTTGTCAATAAACATGGTTTGTTTTTTTAACCGCGATTTTCATGAAAAATTTGTTTTAATTCACATTTTTGGCTGCTACATACTGTTTCAATCTTGGATCAATAAACAACTGAGATCTATATATAAAACCAGAAGAATTAATTTTAAAAGCATTACTCACACCACCATAATTTCCTAGATTATTTACTAAAGAGCGTGATCCGAAATAAGGCGAGTACACGTTACGTCATCTGACAGTCGCCCTCAGATAAACAATCGTTTTCTGCACAACTCGAGGTTCTTGATGGTTATTTGATTTAGTGCTTTTTTCTTAGCTTACAACGGTTTATCCTCATGGAGATTATCATTAGGTGGCATGCCCTAAAGTCGTGCTCAAAATATGCCCCGATTGACAATATAAACTGAAAATGATTCTTTAGATTTCAGTTGACGGATTGAGACGTAAACAATAAGCGAGCTGGTAACTTAGCTTTTACCTGTTTCTTATTTGATAATCCTGAGAAATTGAAATTGAACGTTTATTGTAAAATTGGATTCAATGTTTTTTTTTCAATTATAGTATATCGTAGCCATTTATTTTATGATTCTAGTAATTCCTGTGAATATTATGATATTACTTTTGGATATTTTGATGGCTTATGTTGGTGAACATATTCATAGATTTTATGTGGAGCTAACTTAAAAGGTAATCAAAATTTATGAATGAATACAATCGTTTTTCCTTTTGGTTCTGATAGGTTTTTCATCCTGTAAAGTTATTGTTGATGCTTTATTTATTGGAAAAATTCCACAATTTTTATTTTAGAACAATTATTAAGCCTTTATTTTTTCGCGTAAAAGATTAGCTCCGGCTATTGAATTGTGATTAATCAACTTGCCTTTGTTTTTGGAACTTTAGTTCTTTACGTCAGGTTATGTTTGAGCGACCGGGGGCCGCGACGCAAAAGATCTGACCGTTACGTTACGTTATGTTACGTTGCTTCGTTATGTGTGCCTTGCTTGCGTGCGTTTGCTCTCTCGTTTACGAAGCAGCGATTCATATGCTTCGGCCGGGAATCGAACCCGGACCGCCCGCGGTGACATTTCGTTCATTTCGAAGAAATTTAAATTATTTTATTCGGAATTTATTTCAATACGATCGCACAAAAAATGGTATAAGCATCTCGAACGTTAAGGGTAATTACAACGTTTGCATGTAGATTCCTCTCGTAAAATTGGACAAAATGATATGAGGATTAAGGGGTCTAGCACATTTACTTTTCGAAATACAGGGTGTTGAAATTTTGGAAACTTGAATGTTTTAATTCGATAACTTTAAAATGGATGGATAAATTGATTTGACATTTGGCAGGTTGTTTTTAAATGTAAAAGGGCATATTTTGATAGAAATAGTAGTTTGTGCAACTAGTGTGGATATGATGGCCATATCGCACGAGGACGAAGTTTGAGCACGACGCCGTAGGCGGAGTGCTCAATCGTTCAAGTGCGATATGGACAATCCACACGAGTCGAACAGCATATTTTTTCTACGACCCACTTAAGAAAAAATATATTTGAAAAAAAAGCAACTTTCAACTTCATTTTTAGATAACTTCTTTAATGAAAAACAAATAGACAAGAGTTTCGTAAATAAAATATTTCTCCAGGGTACGAAACTCATCAATGTGTAAACCAATTCTTCAATAAATAATTTTTTACTGGAATAAAAGTGAGTAATATTTGTTTTATTTTTTATTCATTCTAATTGGCAATCACAATTGAGAATAATTATTATTCTCAAAATCGTGATAAGCATTACACATAATCATAATGGATTAATTGTTATAAGTACATTCATTTCGAACTGACAACAGTTAGTTATTGTCTCAATGTATTTCTGTTAAAAAAAATATGTTGGTTTTTTGCCAATTTCATCACATTAAAATGAATTAGTTTTATCATCTGGATTAGAATTATTTAAACTATCCGACTACGACCTTTCAGATCCATTGTGGTCCTGCCAATTCCAGCCAGACTTTCTTAATCTCAGCATCAGCTGAGACTTATTCTTCCATATACCTTTGCTAGTGTCATTTCCTTGCTAAGTGCAACCGCACATTTGCCTGCTATAGAATGGGCTTTTCTGTTCCTTACTCTAATTGACAGAATCTGCACATGGCTTCGTCTGTCAATAGTGTCTATCCCAACAGCCGTAAGTGCCTATTGAGTGAGTTTTGTCAGTATTCCTGTCTATTCCTACTCATTAAGTATGTCGTAAACTTTGAATGTTATATTTTGTCTTTGTCCTAGTGAGTTTGTCCACTACTCCATGGATTTGTGAGCTGCCCATTTTTCTGTAAACCTTTTTATTGTCACTTTTGCTCTGGTCCAACGATTGGCAGCTGACTATTCAGTAATCTGTGGTTAACAGATCTGGCCTCGTGTTGTATAAAAATGTGCAGTGGTGGTCAATAGAACCTCCATCGCCGCTTGAGAAGTGTGCAATGCTCCTCGTCCCAACTAGCAAAATGGAATTCTAAGAGGACTGAATTTTTGTATAATAGTCGAATAGCGTTGTTTTAAGGACTTTTTATTTCTATTAAGCCTTTTGTTGCGATAATTTTGTTTTTTAAAGAAAGTTGTTGTATTAAATGATTCTATAGTGACTTTTACAATATATGCTATAACGCATTATACGATCATTTCTTTTAAAATGATATAATACCTTATAAGCCAGTTTATACAATATCAAAAATATCATTTTATAAGACTTTTATACCTATTGTATAAGAGTTCAATAATATACTATATAACTAACAGCTACAACATTATAAAATAAGTAGTTACTTAAGCTTGTCTTATTGAAGCTGTATAATGTTGTATAATAAATATTGTATAGCATTCAATAGCGTTGCATTATAAAACACTTTTTAGTTGTATAGTGCCTAAATATTCTTCGTTATAAAACATATATCGAATACCGTTCCATTTGACAATAAAATATTGTTTAAGGCATTTCTTTGGGATAAAATTGTTGCTTCATAAATCGCCATGTTTAAATATGCAATTCTTGTACTGCTTTCGCCGCCATTTTGAGCAATTGAGTTGGAAACATGAAACTATATTGAAAAATGTGACTTTATCATTATTTAGAGAATTATATTGTGAAAGAATATCCATATGAAGTGATAAACTATTAAAGTCATAAAAAAAGTATTTTAGGATATTCTATTATATTATTTTTTTTAAGTATCTACTTGAAACTTAACCAGAATTGAAGCGCTTCATTTTCTTGCCAAATATATACCTATAATCTATCAGTGAAATTTGCGGCGCATCAAAATTTGTGCTATTAAACCATCGAAATGAAATTATAATTTTTACTATCGATTTCCGCCCATGCGGCCCAAGTCGTTTTGATAAGTCTCCTTTTTTACAAATGAAATGTATGATGTACGTTCAAGTTGAAATATAATTTGGTTCTGATATTCTACACTAAATAATGAAATGCTCTTATAGCTAGATGACAAAATGTTTCCATTGTGCTCGAAATAACAGCATGATAAAAAATATATTGCATTATACAACTATTTTGTAAGATCTTCATAGTGCCGCTTCAATCCCATTTTATAGATGTGACTACATGACACACTATTAAATCATTTTATAGTAGCCGTATAAATGATTATAAAACAGTCATATAAGAGTTGTATAAACTTTCAATAGAAATGATATACAACCAAACAATTGTATAAAAAAGGGCCCTTTTCAGTTGTATAAGGATCATATAATTGTTTTGTAGACCGTTATAAGAATTTAAGTATCCTATAAGCTGTTAATACAAACCTTATAGAATTTAAATTGCTACTTGGGGTGTATCAAGGTAGTTCATCAGTTATTCAATATTGCCCTGAGTGGATATACCATCAACTCAGGACTTGCTGACGAATGTCGAGAACGACTTGCTGATCTTGCAAGTCGGAACGCAGTGCGGCTAGAATGGATTCCGGCCCACTCTGGTTTTGAAGGCAACGAAATGACGGATGCACTGGCTGCGGAAGGGGCGGCAGCTCCTTTCTGCGGCCCGGGCCCGACCCTCGGCCTAACAAAACAAACAATACGCAAGGAGACGAGGAAGTGGCTGAGGAACCAGCACCTCGCTCATTGGAATGCTCTGCAGGGTTCTAGACAATCCAAACTTCTACTGAAGGGATGGACTGATGGACACGCTGGGGCAGCTATTGAACTACCAAGGCGTAGGTTGAGGAAGATAGCAGGACTCCTAACAGGGCACTGCTGTGTGAGGAAGCACCTCTACAACCTAGGAGTAGAGGACAGTTCCCTATGTAGGGGTTGCGGCATGACTGACGAAACGTCAGTCCATGTTCTCTTAGAGTGTCCACACTGGAGACACAAGCAGGCATCCACTGAAAAAGGTTGTGGCCTTTATTGAAGGGCCCGGCTTCATGGATGTCTAGGTAGCAGGAATGGCACAATGGGCCCGCCAGTGGCATCAGTGCCGGAACCTTGACTTTAGTTTGTGTAGGTCAAGGCTCGCCTGCACATTCAGTAGTAGTAGTATTTAATATTGAAATGAGTCAGCGATTACTTACAAATCACTTTGTTGTTTACGTTGTTATGTTTATCAACAAAACGTGCCTGAGTGATTGTGAGCAAAATATATAATTTGATAAAGCCAGCTTATGCTCAATATATATAAAAAATTTGGCTATGTGACAGTTTATTATGTAACTTTTCATTGTGGCGCTCTCTTGTGGGAACAAAAAATGTTCCGTATGTCGAATAATATTTCATTCGAAAGCCAAACTTAATATTTTAATGCACAATTAATAAAATAACAAAATTAAAGATGTACAGTGTATGAACATAAAAATTAAATCAACTTAAAACCTAAATTTATTTAACGTAGATGATTAAGTTCTTCTCTATTAGCTGCCATATTTGAATATAAATTATCTTCGAAAAGTTGTTTGACGTTTTGGAGCTTCTCTGCCGTTCTAGGTATCGTTCGCGCAAGTGCTGTATTTCTTTCGTTTTCCAACTGATTATAGTATCATTCTTGGGACGGTACAAAAAGTGTACCTTCTGGAAGGGGTGATAAAGTTGATGTGTCCATCATATATATCCTACTTATAAAAAGGCATCTGACTCGTGGCGCCTCCTATGCAGAATTGATTTTACGGGTGGCGCCACCTTGATAGCCGGAAAAGTAAGCTTTAACACCTTCGACATGGTTGTGATCTTAGCTAACTGCCGAAAAAGAAGATGTAATTTAACAGTTTTTGGCGGCATATTCAAAATTACTGTATCTACATTCAATAAATATATGTTTGAAAAATTACCTTTTCAAATCCAAAGATTTATTCCCACTTCGTTCCAACCACATTAAATGCTGTTCTTCCTGGAAAGGAAGAATAAAGCTGTATATAACGAAAAAAAATTTGTTGTTTTTTATGTTATGAAATATGTGTTTTATTTTACTAAACTGAAACTTACCAAGTGGACTATACGTTATATTTCCTCACAATAAATTTGGACATTGTATTTTTCTATAATGATTAATGATAGATAATATTAACTAAATAATTCACAATTCCATAAAAATCTTGAAGTACGAAGCACATGAACCGTAAAATGGCGTAAAACGACAATGTGAGCCGTGGGGCATGCGCAAATATCTAGAATAACTAGAATAGCATTACAGTTCTCATTAAATCCGCAATAGTAAGTATTCCGGCTCTCCAGATGGCATTACCCTCGCGCGCTCAGAGCAATGTCCAATCCTAATTCAAGTTTTCGTACTATACAGTACTCGATACGATTCCAGAACGGTTCATAAATGCCAGTTGATATTCAAGGTATCGGTCCAAGGAGTACTTCTAAATACACACCCATCGTTAAATTACCTACAGTACGGTCGCCATATTATATTCCAACTTCCAACCCAAAACATTTAACTTTTCTGGATATTGCATGAGTACCTATGTACTTCATGGAAAAGTCTTTTATTAAAATCTGACCAGTACCGAAATCCAATTCTTAAGAAGAAAATGTGGTTCTTGTTGAGGAAGCTGTAACCACCAATTTCACTTAACATCACATAGTTCTGTTCTAGACGAAACAATACAACAATCTTTAAGAAATGTTATTATGGCACTATACTTGTTGAAGTAGTTTTTTGAAGTCTCCATTTAGGTTATACAGGGTCATGAGGAACCTTACATACTTCTACCGTATGTAGGATATCATGTGGCTACTAAAAGGTGTCAACTCCTCTTCTTCAATTTTACAGGGCGATTTGTGAAATTGACCATAAATTTTAATTGGCTATAGTGTTTACACGGCTCGTTTAATTATTCTAATTTTTTCATGATACAGTACATTACTATCATGAATTCGACTGGTATTAGCTAAACTTAGGTATTCTAGGACCGGCTTTGGAAAAATTAATTTAGGAATTTAGCTAATACCAGTCGAATGCTTGATAGTATCATGAAAAAATTAGAAAAAGCAAATGACCCCTGTAAACAATATAGCCAATTAAAATGTATGGACAATTCCACAAATCACCCTGCACATTGATAAAGAAGAGGAGTTGACACTTTTTAGTAGCAACATGATATCCTCACTGAGGGATTCTACATATGGTAAAAGTATGTAAAGTTCCTCATGACTCACCCTGTATAATCTGCGGGATGCTGCAATTTGCATAGTGGCTATATTCGACAAGGACATGCTGGACGGTTAGTTAAGTGTTGCAATAGTCACAATTTGGAGGAGTTTCAGCGGCCACGGTATGCCCATGAGGACATTGACATCTCTTCTATTGATGATTGGCATCTTGGGCGATGGTACTTTTGGTTGTTATTACAGTTTCTTATTGCATATATACTCCAATGATGTTGCCAAGTTCTCAGTATTATTTGTTTGATGCTGTACTTAAGGTTCTAGATATAATGGAATGTTTTCCAATGGCAAATATAAGGTGCATGCTTGCTTCGCTGCGTCGGTCGTTGCAGTTGTCCTATCAGTTATTAGAGAGATTTTAAGCCACATAAATTTTGACATACGTTACACGCTAAACGTTAAACTGAGCAAGCGCAGTCTTTCTAAAATAGCGGATGACATTTTTAATTATTTCAGTTTTTGAAGCCATAACCTGTGAACGACGTTACACGTTAAACGTTATTTTGATTGGTGTAGCTAACCTTAAATTTTCTGTTTGTTTAATTTGATTTGTATACATTAATCCATGACATTAATTATGGATAATATAAAAAATATAATTAGACGTCGAAATGATCAAGGTCTAATAGAAGAACTTAATAAGGGGTGCTATTCTTCACGAAATTTTCAGCATACATTAGGCAAAATTAACGTTGAAAATCGGCATTGACAAGTTAAAATATTCAAAGATGTATATAGTATATTTTGAGACCCAGAATATAATAAAGTATTGAAATATGTTATTTAAAATTATTTGAGCATAGTTTTAATACAATTCTAATAGTTTTTCATATTTTTTTTAGTCAACGAAATAAACACTTGACAATTATGTCAAAACCTTACCGCTTAATAAGGTTTCGTTTATTTCGACGTAAATAACGGAGTACGTTATCGCTTATTAAGGTGATCGGTTATTTTTTACTATTGCGCATGAGCAGAATAACTGATAACGTATAACGTTGATCAAATAAGTTAGTGGCTTAAAATCTCTCTATTAACTAAAAAGTTATTCGAATATTCTTATATCTTTGCATATTATTGATTCGAAAAGTAATACGTTTGAAATGGAAAAAGATATTTCAAAGATAGAGATAATTATGTTTTTATTTATGTAAAAAACATATCAGTTTCGCTTATAAAAAAATAAAATAGTTTAATTTCGAGTGATCGTTGTAAAAACTATTGACTCACCTCTTAATAGAACTTTCAATTGTTTTTATTTTGAAAGTAATTGACTAGATAAAAAATAGAAATTTATATGTAGACATCAGTAAGTACCTAGTATTCGAGTAGTAGATCTAAACTAGTAAACTGTCACTATTTTATTCCCATAAAAAAAATCAACTGGGATCAATTTAATATGATTAGGTAATAGAAATAAAACTAGTATTGTTTGTACTTTTACTTTGTGTTATCTGTTTTTTTTTTCACTCTATCCGCTTCAACTTCTTAAAGTCAAGTGCAAGTTCCGCAGGCGTTGAATTTTAATTTGTTGGCGTCTATTTGAATTTGGTTGTGGCTATGGTTTTACGGATGGCTTTATGGTTTAGACTTTTAAACCATTCGTCTGTGATGTGTTATTCCACACACTTTGCTACGCTCTGATCACTTTAGTTTTTGTATTGTCTCTTTGTCTTCTTGTATGAGCAGTTTCTTCGTTACCCTGGACTCCGAGTCGAATCTGATTGCTGGAGGTGATAAAGGTCGATTTAAATGTGAATTTATTTGTGCTCATAATTTGCACAATACCAGCAATCGTTTCATTGAAATTTAATGACATTAGAAAAATAGTGCTAGCTTGAGTTTAAGGTAGCACAATTTTTAATAAAAACAAAAACATAAGTGAAGAAAAATCGCGATTTGTGCACATAAGCTGTACAAAATATCAGCAATGGTGTCATTGAAATCGGTTGATAACCAGTGACAGCTAAGGGAGTTTGGCACTAGGTAAAATTAGGACAAGAAATTACAAATTTCCTTTTAACAATATTTTTATACATTCGTCAAAGAGGACTGTTTATATGCTTACATGCAACGGGGCCTTGACGTGAACTAAAAACTTATTTGATTTCAAGTGATTGAATAAAGGGGCTTCAATATGTCAGAAACAATCTGAATTATATCTGATGGAGACTTTCAAATGGATGCGAGATATCAAAAGCATTTTAGAGCATAGCTTGGGCTAGTGAACTTTTCAACAAAAATCAACGGTGTGCAAAACTCAATTGTCTGTTTCATTTGATGTAACAGTTACGTTTGTCGTCTTTTTTATTTAAAAAACTAATTTTGGTTTTTCAATTTTGAACTATCCCACCTTGTTCACGTCGACGAGCCGCCCTCATTGTTGATAACTGAAAAAAGTGCTAGCATGAGACTAAGGTGCACAACTTTTAATAAAAACAAAAATATAAGCAGTGCATAAATAGGTAATTCGTGCACATATTTTGTACAACTTTATCCATACTTTTAGAACTGATTGTGCTAACTTTATCCATCTCAATTTTTTATTTAGGTACTATAACAATTAATATTTAACTTCAATCCACATATTTTTGTTAAACGACACGAATTTAGATCCATCTCTGTATTTGTTCGAGCAGTATCAAATTTATAAATGTTTCGTCTTTAGAAATGACAGAATTAAAAAGTTTAGAATTGATGTTCACGTCCTGGCCGTCTCTAGACTGAATAGGATCGTTTAATCCCACCCACGGATAAATATATGGTGCTAAATAAGAAAAACTGAGAATACCAACAGCGTCTGAAGTATCCAAAAGACTTTGTAGATTGTAAAGGTGTGGAGTTAATCTCTTAGTATGGAAAAAATTCAATATATGTTTAAGGCTAGTGGCTAGTGGCTAGTGGCTAGTGGCTAGTGGATTCATTTTTATTTACTATGATTTAACTGCTTACAGGGTCGTTCGATCTTTACGCAAATCAGACAATTTAGACTACAAATAGTTTTCACTTTGAGATTTGTAATTAGATTCAGAGGTTAATAATAGCAGTAAGGACAGTTGTGGCTGTTTTCCCTATTACCGCTGAGTGATAAATATAAGATCACTCAACCCTATTACGATGGCCACAATGATCACAGTAAATACGGTCATTTTGGTCATTTTTGTCGTTGTTTTGCACATACACATCTTCGACCTTGGTTTTCAAGTATTTCCAAAACAGTTTTCGTAGACGTCTTTGTATGCTTCGGTACACTTTTTTGTCCGCGGTCCAGTCTATTGTCATTGTGCTTTTGGGGTTTTGGTATTGTTTTTAAGACACTCTTTTTGTCTCCGAAGATGCAGACGTACTGAAATCGGGTGGAAGGACGGTGCAGAAGATCAGAGGAAATTGAAGAAGGTTTATTAGATAGGCGTGAAACTGATGTATATCTATGTTGTAACCGTGGAGTCTTTAGTAAGATTCGCACTCTTTCATCCTCATATATTTTTCCTCTGGCTTTATCAAGGCCATAAATGTGTGGACCCTACTTATCACATTGGCTTTATAAAGCCTTGCCGCAGTGAGTGTAATATTTGTGTCTTTTAGCATTTTTAATTACTTTCTTCTCTTCTACATATATTTGGGATACTGTTTCCCTTGTACACCTTTCAGCTTTAAAGCTGGACTATAAAAAGGACGGAGAAAAATATTCATGAAAGCGTAGTTGCAACTTAAACTGGTTACTTACACATAAGCGAATACGATTAGAAATATTGACTGATTTCTAATGTTTCGAAATCCAGGGGGAAAATTAACCATGCGTGCTTTTTTAATGATTGGGCCGAACAAGGTTCCTTCGAATTTCTCACAAAAATCGATATCGCCCCGTACACATTAGATCTGTAGGTGTGGATTGTAGCGTAGAATAGAGAACAACTAGGGGATTTACACCCCAAAGTAAAGAATTGGTTTATTTTAAAAGACCATGAGCTATGAAACTGAGTTTTAAATTATTTTAAATGCGTTATAAAACGTGAGAACTGACTTATTTATTTATACATCCGGATCATTACTTCTTACTTCACAGTCCTGTCATGTAGAAACTTAGTAGAATAACTAAAAATTACATTACGTTCTAAAGCCGTTGTAACCATGTCGTGCAAAAAAGAAAATACGAGTGATCGGTTAATTTACCATAACGTGTATCATACATGGTGTATGGCTTTTCAGTTATTAGAGAGATATCGGTAAAATGGATAGCGCCTGTGAACGTTATTAACGTCCTGCGGTATTGGCTTTACGTCAAGCGGTATTTCAATTTTATTTAACACTTTTCGGATGCGACCTGTTATTCGCGCCCTGCACTATGCACTATTCGAAAATGTGAATTAACCTTACTTTATTTTTATTAAATTAGTTTGCCTCAGTGTTTGCCGGTATTTTTTGTATTATTATTGTTCAAAAAAGTGGTAAGTAAGCAAACATTTACATAACCGTCAACTTTAACATAGAAAAACAATGCGCATGCCCGGTAAGTTAATTATTAAGCGCTATTTCAAATACCGCCTGTCGTTAGGCTCCGTAAATTATGCTTGGCGGTAACGCTATCTAGGGACGTTGATTTAAGAATCAAATCGAGCATAGGTTGAATGTCAAAATAACATATTCGCTAAGGCCTGATGCTATTTGGGTTACCGATATCTCTTTATTAAATGAAGACATTACTTGGTACAACTTATTATTGAATCATTTGATCTTCTGAAAGTAGGTAACAGATTATTATAATATGATTATATCATCAAAGTATATTAGAATAGATTGATGAGATGAACTATACATAGACATTCCCAAAGTTTATAATACAACTATATACTTCGCTTTTACCAATTCTTTCGGAATAAGCTTAGTTTTCATAAGAGAAGAATTATGTCAACCTGCCTCGGGATCCTCTATCAACTAAAAGTTAATTTATACACTACTTAAGGACGTTCTGTATAAATTAATGGCAACGAGCTCATAAATCAATAACGATGCTTAAAATCCCGTTTAATTGATTACTTGTAAAATCTAAAAGCAGAATTATTTGCAAAAACGCTCATTTCTCGGAGAGGTCAAAAAGCTTTCGATAATATTGCTTCAATAGAAACACTGTTGAAAAAAATTAATTTACCAAAAAAAAGAATCTTTTGCGATACGGTTATTAAAAAATGCAGGTAATTCTTTCATAAATCGTTTGTCAAACAACTACCTACATTATATTCTGCTAAGCATCATCTATAATGTAAAACCAAATTATTTTTAAGTAGACATCAAAATGAGTACCTATTTATATTTTTATAACCATCTAAGGAGTGCGAATGTATAAGAACCTATGGCGTGCCGTTTTGGTATTTATTAACATCGTTTTAAAAGAGGAAAAAAATATTTATCTCTTCTTTCAAACATTTTTATTCCGTAATTATTCTGTTCAAGGATGGAAAATGCATTACTGCAGAATAGGCAACCTCAATACATAATGTAAATTGAATTTCTATTATGTTTTTAATAATTTTAATTCCTCGAATTTCCATTATGAAAAACATGATAGAAATTACCGATTTAAATTTATGAAAAACATAATGAAAATTCATGAATTAAAATTTTGAAAAACATAATAGAAATTCAATTTACATTATGTATTGAGGTTGCCTATTCTGCAGTAATGCATTTTCCATCCGATTTCAGGTACATGCATTAAATTAGTATATGCAACCTCAATACATAATGGAAATTGAATTTCTATTATGTTATTCATGATTTTAATTCATGAATTTTTATTATGTATTTCATAATTTTAAATCGGCAATTTCTATTATATTTTTCATAATGGAAATTCCTGTATTATTATTATAAAAAAACATAATTTTAATTCATTAACAGAATAATTAGGGAATAAACATTTTTGAAAGAAAAGATATTTTTGTTTTTGTTTTTAAAACGATGTTATTAAATACCAAAACGGCACGCCTTAGAACCAGTTATAATATTATAATGTTGAACCACTGATAAAAATACGATACGACATTGTTGAAAGTACGTCTGCTTCTACTTTTGGGGCTGCTAAATCAGAAAAAATTTAGATGCCTACCCATAGCATCTTGAAATCGATTAATTGAAGATAAAGCTCAACGTACTGAGAGGGGCCAAGTTGGTTTTGAGTGTTATTTCCGGCCCTTTTATAATTCGAACCGGTAAAAACTGAAGACAAATGGACATCGTCAGTATATTCAGAAGGGTCAATGTACTAAAAAAATCCAGCGAATTGGTTTAGTTGTTACTTCCGGTTGGAGCAATGAGCATACTTTATAAAATAAAAACTAATCTACATCATATAATAACCCTTGTAAGGGTTGTTTCAAAGATGATCGATCTGCAAGGAATAATAAATAAATATTTTCTCAGTTGATTGAGGCGATTAATAAAACTAAATAATGAAGTTGGATTTATTTTGATAAATGATTAGTGGACAACAGTCTTTGGAATAAGTATAAACTAATCTACTATATATATAAAACATGCTTATTTTGCACTAACGTGTATGAATATGAATGACCAGAATGACTATATATTTCATTTGGTTTTGGTTTAACTTTACCAGGATCTTAGTTTGATTTTATATTCAAAACATATTAGAGTACAAAAAATGCGTTTATTACAAAAAACGTATTACGTATTAAATTGAAGACGCTTAGATGTAATGTCGGCCAAATATAAAGAATTAAAAAATATGTGTTTATAAAAGTTATTCAGCCTCACGTCCTCAAATATCTTTAAGCGAAGCGTGTGAAGATCAAGGTGGTAGATATTTACGACCTTGAGTTTCTTTTAAAAATTTCTTGTGCGTGTTATTTCGAAAATAAGGAGGCGTTACAACGATTACAGAAAATATTTTTCACGAGTTCACGATCAGGAACAGATATCAAATCGGTTAAAAAGCACGTGGTGGTTCTTCTTCTCGTTCTTCTGTTCTTGACGTTGATGAGAAAATTTAAATGAGGAAATTCTTCTCAAGGTGAATGTCAGAGTCGGTTGCACTTTTATATTGTATTTTTTATCTTGCTTGCGAATTTGATTAATGGCTGACAGTAGTTAAAAGTGGTATTTATTGAGTAATTTGTTTAAATTTAAAATAGCCGTTTAAGTATTAAGTTGTTTAAGTATTAAGATTCCAGCTCCCTTGAGTGAAGATTTCTAGCCTATAAACCACGTTTGTACCTTACACTGTCATTTTACGATATCAAAATTTTGTTTGGTTGTTATTTGTCTGTTATAGTTTCAAATTTTTCAAGGAAATTAGTATGATGGATGATTTTATTGATTTTGTGAACTATATGGATGAGGAAAATGCTTACGTTTAAAGTTTACCTAGGTTAGTTATCACATTAGTGTAGTAAAAAGCAAAATTATTGAATTAATTCATTTTTTAGACGAAACAATGCTCTCCGCTTGAGTTAAACTCGTGGGCCAGTGACACCCATTCATTTCCAGCTAAGCTAGCACAATCAGTTTTTTTATTTTCTATAAATAAATTCACGAACCAGCTCACTTAAGGCTAGTTTTTCGCTAGACGAAAAGAGTTTTCTTTTGTTTCCTATTTTTCAAAGAAATAATGAACTTTAATGAAATAAAATCTACTACAAAAATTGAAAATAATAATCTAAAATTATCTATTAAATAACTAGCTTGAAAAATAAACTTAAGCAGCAAATAAGAAATATATATGAACAGTAAAGAACTAAACTGAGAATAAAATACTTGCAGAGGGCTAATACCACGAACTTAGGATCCTAAGTTCGTGGCTAATACACGAACTGAACCAAACTGAACACAAATTCGAATATGAATGTTATGCAATGCAACAGATGTCAGATGAACGTTAAAGGACATTCATAAATCACAATTGTTAACCAAACGAAACCAAAAGTTCCTAATAATAACATTGATGCCAGACTTTCTTCAGTCATTTAAGTATTACTTGAGTAATGACTGTGGATATGTAAAGTTGCCTCGAGCTAAACTCAAACTTAGTTGAGTTTGCGTATGAGTGACCCTCAAGTGTCGACTATGAATTTCACCCTTAGTATCAATATTTTCTTAAGCCACTTGCGTCAGGTAGTAATATTTTGCATCTTCCATTTCAGTTTGGAACAATACTTACGGACATGTTTTCAAATGAGATTCCTAGTATTTCAGGACATTTCATATAATTGGAACGAAGTTCCTTATCGCGCATTGTGAAAGGAGGCTAGACGGATGAAATTATTACGAAAAGTTTTGTCACGACACTTTTTGATATAGGAAGCTATTGTAAGCTGTACGGCGGCGCATGTTTCTCTGTCTGTATCTTTCTCTCTTATAGAAAGCAAGCCAGATATTTTCATTTCTATTTCGCATTGAACAGTGTGGTGTCGCGTCGATTATTTTTGTTGAGTGTATACAGGTTTTTTGTAAGTAATAAATAATAAAAAATAATAATAATAATGAATGAATTTTGATAAATTCAAAAACAAATAATATTTTAATATTACAATTTCAGAACGTATGTATTTAGCAAGCCGTGCGTGTTCTAACCTATACGCTGTTGTGTTTACGAAGTCGAGAGAGTATACAGTGTGTAAAAGCCAAATGGAATAAATTCATTATTTCGGTTACTGTACATATTTATAAAAAGTCCCGAAACACGTCAAATTTAAATTATAACTTGACATTCTTTAACGTGAAAATGCAACCCCTACCTTCAACCCCCTTAGAATGACAGGTACAACCCCCAATTTTTTAAATGGGAAGTATAGGCTTGTGATATATCATTTGAAAGGTCTCTTCATTCTCTATTCAAAAATGTTATTGTTTTTAAATTTAATGCAAAAATTAACATAAAAAAAATTAATATCATGTTGTTACCGAAATTCGCTACAATACAATCAAAAACTAAAATGTAATGCAAAACGTAATAAAATGTAGAACACGAAAAAGAACTATGAATGTTAATGAAGTAGATGTTCAAAATGTTCTCCGCGAACGTCTTGGCAACATCCTAATCTCAAATAAAACTGTCTTCTAACATTATTTAACATATCAGGCGTGATCGACCTAATCGCAAGCGTTATTCGTTCTTTTAAGTCATTTAAATCAGAAGGTTTAGTTTTGTACACATGGCTCTTCACATATCCCCATAAAAAGAAATCTAATAATGTAAGATCAGGTGATCGCGCTGGCCATTCAATCGATCCTCGCCTCCCTATCCACCGATTGGGAAATATTGTATCGAGGTACTGCCGGACATTAAGTTGGTAATGTGGTGGTGCTCCATCCTGCTGAAACCATATCGTATTCGCTGGAACTTGAGGATTACCTGGATCAGGATATAAATTTGCCAACGTTGGAATGACATCATTTTGAAGTAGTGCCAAATAATTGTTGCCATTCAAGCTGCCCTCAATAAAAAAGGGACCAATTATATTGTTCCCTACAATCCCTGCCCAAACATTAACCTTTTGAGGGTATTGAGTGTGTTCTTGTCTCATCCAGTGAGGATTTTCCGTGGACCAGTAGCGGCAATTTTGCCGATTAGCATGACCGTTAAGTAAAAAAGTACACTCATCAGAAAACATAACGTCTTCTAATTGGATAATATCGTTATCCAACATGTCCATCATTTGCTCACAAAAAAAAGTTCTCCTATCAAAATCGTCTTCCATGAGCTCCTGAGTAGGTATCATCTTATACGGATGCAATTTATTTTCTTTTAATATGTTTGCTATCGATGTATGGCTAGCATTGAATGTAGTGGATGCCTGTCTACTCGATGTATGTGGGTTTTCCTGAAACTCAAGCAACACATCTAATTTGAGTTCATCACTCAGTGCATTAGCAGCTGCTTTTTTTATCTGCCTTACATGACCAAACTCGCGAAACTGCTTTTCTATTTTACTTATTGTTCCTTGGGATATAGGCGGTAAATTAGGAAATTTCTCATGAAATAGGCGAGTTACTTCCTGTTGTGTTCGGATGTTATCTCCGTAACCAATCATTTGTAAAACTGTTATTTTATGCATTTCCGTTAATCTAACCATTTTTCAGAATTGAATTGAACAAACTTTATACTTAAATTACAACAATGACAACTTAAATAAAACAATTTACTACTGCTTGTTAAAATAGCGTTGCCAGGGAAATTCTTTAAAGTTTTTTAATGGTTACCATCTAAAAACCACATTGCTACGGTTTTTGTTCACTTTCTCATTATCAAGACCTAAACGGGAAATAAGTTTTAAGTAATATTGTAATAAGTTCCGAGTATATTTTAGCGAATTTCGGTAACAACATGATATTAATTTTTTTTATGTTAATTTTTGCATTAAATTTAAAAACAATAACATTTTTGAATAGAGAATGAAGAGACCTTTCAAATGATATATCACAAGCCTATACTTCCCATTTAAAAAATTGGGGGTTGTACCTGTCATTCTAAGGGGGTTGAAGGTGGGGGTTGCATTTTCACGTTAAAGAATGTCAAGTTATAATTTAAATTTGACGTGTTTCGGGATTTTTTATAAATATGTACAGTAACCGAAATAATGAATTTATTCCATTTGGCTTTTACACACTGTATATATATACACTCTGTTGTGTTTACAAAATCCCGCGCATCTATGACGTGTATGAAAGAATAGACAGACAGAGTACATATATATATGTATATATATAAATGTTTCGGTGTGTGTATGTATATGTACAATTCCTTCACTAATGAATCGAAAGGAACTTCGTTCCATCCGGGTGTCCCTTGACACCTCTCAACTTTTTTTCTTCAAAATATTTTGCCAAACTAAAAATATTTTTTTATTGAAAATTAATCACATTTTTTTTCTTCAATATGTGTGAATGCGAAGTTGTATTTAAACGAGATACAATGTAAGGGAAAGTATTCGGGTGTGATTAATACATGTAGCTGACATTTTAAATAAATTGCACTTGAAATCTTCATTTCATGCTCATACATAATGATTGGAAACAACGCGTGTCACTCATCTCATATGCAGCGAGTCTTATCACGTGAGACGAGATTTAGCTTTCACATCCGTTTCGGCGTATAGGCCGGACCAAAACACTCTTTAAATGATATTTTTATTACATGGAAACTCCTGATTTTATGACCTTTGAACACCACTAACAAATTACTCTTAATTAAAACCAGTAGTTCTTATTTACAAATTACAGGAAAATATTATTATTAGGAAGTCCTTGGTTTTAAAATAATTGGGTCAGACCCTTTAGAGACGAGCTCAACTGGCAGGTGTCCATTTTTTTAATATAGTAGTGGAATTTAAGTATTTACGTTTTTCCTAACAATTTTGTTGCTGTTCCAACCCGTCTTTTATTAAACAATATTTTCCTTACTTTCAGACTTTTAACCATTTTTGAAATATTTATTGGAGCCCACCACGAGATGTGGCAAACCATGATATAATTAGTAAAAATATTGTTCAAAATTTTATATATACACCGTCTCCAAAGTTATCGTTTACAGGGAATATCTAGCTTAATTTAAAAGATAATCCAATACTGTAAAAACTGTTGTTAATGGTATCAAAATTCCTTCATTGCACTTAACAGTCCTTTGGCAGCCACACCTCACTGTGTATTTTCGTTGAAAATTGCTTGCTATTTGGAATCCAGCAAGGTAGATAACATACTTATTGGTTTTTTATTATTAGCACCAAAAAATTAACACTTATCATATTTTGCTTTGCCTAATAAATTATCCTTATTGCTTCCGCTGCTGTTTTTGAAAACTTCACGAGATAAAAGTAGATTACTGTTTTGTTTAAAAATCTGATGCTTTTTATGTCAAAAATTAATGACAGTATTAAGTATAATAAGTATTGTAGTTAATCGACAAATTGAATTTTTATACTATTCACACATTTGGGACACCTTGTATATAGATATAAAATGAACTTGCAAATTATTTCGAACAAATAGGTGCAGAAACTAATATAAATAACCAGACCCAACATTTACTTGGCTTTGAAACGGATCAATATTTTGAATATTATATAAATTAGAAGAATTGGTAAATGTATTAAAAGAAGCAAAATCGTCAGCCCCAGGATATGACCAAATTATTTATCGAAGAACTAAAAAATTACTTGATTAGAATATTTAACAATTCCTATTTGGTAAAATCATCCCTACACGACACAATGGAAGGAAGCAAACATCATACCAACACTAAAAGCGGGAAAAAACCTTGAGTCTTCATCTAGTTATCGTTCTATGTCCCTGTCATAGGTAAACGGTAAACTACCGGAAAAAATGGTTACCATAAGGTTACCATAATCACAGTTTCCTGTAACAATTGTCATATTTAAGTAAAGCGTGTTATCAATAGATGTCAAGATTATGGTATTATACTATTATAACGCCTACAAATTTGAAAATAACTTTTCAAAAAACAGACCGTACATTAAGAAGCAACATCTACGTCTCGGGCCATATGCCCCGACAGATAATGGATTACACTTCTGTCAAACGCGGTAGGGATATCTGAACGGTATAAGATTAACTTCCTGACATGTTTCACTTACCATATTTGGACGAAAAATAGAACTACTGAACGCCAAACTCCAAACCCCTGACCTTTGAAAAAATTGTAAATTAAAATAAAAAATCGACCTGTTTCGGAAATATCTAATTTAATTGTTTATTTAGCTAATCATGAATGTAATGCGTTACTTTATGAACGCACTGTATATTCCTCTTTAGTATTACAATGATACATGGACAAGATGATTAGAAGGTTACGGAGGTTATAATGTATAAATTTAAATTTAAATTTTAATTGAAACACACGTGATTGAGAAGAAGTAAATACCTCAGGTTTAACAGTACCTAAATATCAAAATCTGACGTATTACAATATTTTTATATACATATTATAGTTAATTTTCGGACAAAATTTTTTAAAGGAAGTTGGAAAAAATACTGTATGATTGAAATCCTGTTGGGATAAATTGGCTGATTTTTAACCATATAGTTTTCTAATTTATAATCAGTTTTTCCTGATGGTATTGATGGTATTGTCAATAAAAGGTTTCTTAGTGAATAATATCGGGACCGCCGAGTTGTACCACGGGACACCAGGTAGATGTAATCCTACCGTCTAGTTGTACCACCATATTTCTAGAGAGGATTAACGGTTTAAAATAACAATCTAATCAATCTAATCAATTTTATTACAAATTCGATAATATAATACAAAGAAGATATATTTTTAAAATTTGTTTTGAAATATACAGACAAATTAACATTAATTTTACAATTTAAGATCTCTTGTACTACTGCGGCAAATAATAATAGCTTAAAGATCTTACAAAATCAAATTTGGTGATCTTATTTTCTTTTAATTCTTTTATTTTAGAAGTTATATACTCATGTTTCTTTCTAGTAACAGATTTAAATTTTTTTATAATTGTTGATTCATTGGCAGTCTTAATTTTTGCAAATGTTTCATTTTGTATATTTATTATCATGTCCACAAAAATAAATATATTTGGATGAGGAAGATAAAAACTGTTTTTTAATAAAGAATGAAATGATTCACAAGCGTTGGTAGACCGATACATGCTATTTGTGTTACATGCCCAAACTTTTGGAGGAAATTTAGCTTCTTCTGATATATAATTTTCAACTATGTAATCACAAAATTGTATTACTCTCTCATCATCGGGCGATTTGTCAAATATTTCAAGAGAAAAAAAGTCACCTACTTCGGTAGGTTCTAGAAAATGTAGGCCAAAGAATAACTTTAAAAACTTGCCAATTTCTGAATTTTTATCTTTATATTCATTCGACAAACCTAAATTTAAAATTTTACGGAACCATGCTTGACATAAGTGAAATCTACACCCGGTTAAATTTGAATATGGCCAAAATCTATAAATTGCACTATGAATTGCTTGTTCAAAGTCGACTACTATATTTTTTGGGTTAAAGGATAAGTTAAGTGCATTACATTTATCGCTAACATTTTGAAACAATTTGAAATATGTATCACAACTTTTATCGGGTAACAGAGCAAATATGACTGGAACATAATAACCTTTTTTAAAAGCATGAATGGTAAATAGTTGGTAAAAAAACTTTGTACAATATTGAAATGTACCATCCATATGAATGGTATCACAGGAACATAAGAAATATAAATTTGTGAAACAAGAAAAGATAATTAAATTGTTATCCTTATCTAAACAGCAAAGGAAATTTTCATCTTTAATTTTAGTTTTCAGATTTAAATTAACAACTGCATCAAAAACCTGATTTATATCCTTAGGTAATGCTGGTAAAACATCTCGCCGTGCTTCGTACAGATTTCTTCTCACACGAAGTAGATCATCGCTTCCAATGTCTGAAGCCCAATCATTGTTCTACGAGATGTTAGAAAAATCATACTGTTAATAATACTTTAATTTCTAGAAATTTTAGTACTTACAGTTAATTCTTTATGAATTAGTTTAGATGGCCTTTCTGTGCTATCCTCAACAGCTTTTCTTTTAACGCTATTACTAATAGCTTGCCTAGCAATCGTCTTCTCACCTTCATGATTATGATCAAGCTGAGATTCCAAAATAGTTTTTTCATCTGCACTTGTATATATTTTGGCATTGCATCTACTTTTGGTGTTAGTGCAACGCCATCTAATTTTACCACACTTTGCAATGTGTGCTTTTGAAAATTTAAAGTTATTTAGCACTAACAATTTTGCACCTTTTTCACTAAAGATCGATTGGACTTCCATTGCTGTCTTAAGAAACTCACGACTCACGACTGATCGCTTAGTATGAAGATTATAAATAAATAGTAAGCAGCAGTAAGAAGGTATTATCACCCCCAACCCTTAAGAAAAATTCAAACTTCGACATTGGTGGTGGTGTTATAGAAAGTTTCACTTATTGAGAAAAGGTCATTAGAGAATTACTGAGAATAATGTAAAATATGTTAGACTACCTGATTTCAATTTCGTGGTACAACTCGGTGGTCAAGAAAGGGCAACCTTTTACGCTGCCAGATTATGTCAGGTAAGCGTGGTACAACTCGGTATTCTCCAATAATATTATACTTCAATTTAATATTTATTAAATGCGTATAATCTTAAAACAACGTTTCGAAGGCTACATGGTAGCTCCACCACGTCCATAAATTCAGGTAGAAATTTTATTTTAGGGGATTAAGGTCACCGGTCAAGTCCACCATGCTAATCTTTTAATGACATTCTGTTAAACCATAGATTTGAGTATGTAGTAGTTTGATGTACGTATTTGAGAGAAAGGCTGCATCCTTGTTTTCTATGATAGATTTGAGTACGTAGTAGTTTGATGTACGTATTTGAGAGGAAGGCTGCATCCTTGTTTTCCGTAATAAATTTGTATATATAACAATTTGATGTACGTATTTGTGAGGAAGGCTGCATCCTCGTTTTCCGTAACAGGTTTGAATATACAGTGTGTACATAAAGTAACGTAACTTGCTAATATTTCGATTTCAGTTAGGTTTACAGAAAAAAATGTTAAATAAAAGTTTTTTCAAATAATCCATACTATCTGTATAAGTCGATTAGAAGTATACAGGGTGCACCGTTGCTCCAAAATAACTTATTAACATAATTTTTCAAATAGTACACCATGTACCTATATATTTTCAGTTTTTGTTAATCTATTAAATTACAAATACAACCGTCAAGACCGCATAATTCTAATCTCAATGGTTCTACAGTTATTGAGAAAAATAGTTGACGGAAACGTTTCTATTATCACCATAATTAACAGCAACAAATAACTAATCTTATTTAATGAGATGTTCAAATTGTCTTCCTTCTTCTATTTGACAGTATCCAAGTCGATTATAAAAAGCTGATATGGTATTACGCAATTGCTGATTTGTTATAACAGTATTCTATTTCTCAGCTCATCCAGATTATCGGGTTTTGTCTTATACACAATGTTTTTCAGATATCCCCAGAAGAAGTAGTCTAAAGGCGATAAATCGGGAGATCTGGCTGGCCACTCAATTGTGCCCCTTCTTCCAATCCACCTGTCTTGGAAAACTTCATTCAAGTAATTTCGAACAGCAACACTAAAGTGTTGGGATGCACCATCCTGCTGAAACCAAGTGTCATTAAAATTGTTACCAACTGCATTTCTTATTGCAGGAACTATTTGATTTCTTAATAAATCTAAATACTTTGGTCCGTTCAAATTGCCTTCTGCAAAGAATGGTCCGATAACAGTGGTGCCGATAATACCTGCCCAAACATTAACTTTTGAAGGTCTTTGTGTTCTATGTTCCCGCATCCACCGATGATTAGTATCACTCCAATATCTACAATTGTGGCGATTTACTGTAAGTACCATTTAACATAAACGTGGCTTCATCGGAAAATACTATCTTACTTGTGAAATGAGGGACAGCATCTACTTTTTGCATTATAGTTTCACAAAATTCTATTCTGCGGTCATAATCATCTTCAGATAACTCTTGTAATAGAGTCACTTTATAAGGATGAAACTTATTCTTCTTAATAATATTACAGACGGATCCCACACTAACATCATGTTCTAATGCAGTTTTCCTAATGGATGTTGAAGGATTTTCTACAAAACTTTGCATAATGTCCAAGGATTTTTCATCATTAGTTACGGTCTTTGGTCGACCAGTTTTAGGACGATTTTTAGTTGAACCCACTTCTTCAAAAAGTTTCACAATCCTCCAAACTGCGGTTTTGGTAATTTGGTTACGATTTGGATACGTATCATTAAATAAGTGAGCTACCTCATCATAAGTTCTTTTACGATCACCGTAACCTCTCATCATGAGAATCATTATTCTTTCTTGTTCGGTAAACATACTTAAATTTGAAAAGCAACTACTTTTTTACAACTAACGCCTTTCACTAATATGACAAATAATTCATGACATATGAAAACAATTAATGACAGAAGAACCTATTACATTTTTGACATAAACAATTGTTTTATAATTTTAGATTCAAATTAATGTAACTTTGGAATTATGAAAGGTAGATATATGCAGTCTTGACGGATGTATTTGTAATTTAAAAGATTATCAAAAACTGAAAATATATACATGGTGTACTATTTAAAAAATTATGTTAATAAGTTATTTTGGAGCAAGGGTGCACCCTGTATACTTCTAATCGACTTATTCAGATAGTATGGATTATTTGAAAAAACTTTTATTCAACATTTTTTTTTGTAAGCCTAACGGAAATCGAAATATTAGCAAGTTACGTTACTTTATGTACACACTGTATAACAATTTGATGTACGTATTTTAGTAAATTTCAAATATGCATTTTTTTAACTTTATTTAACAGCGGTTATATCTTTTCTATGATACAAAATGTCAAACTGAATTATTTTCTTCAATAATTATAAACTTAGCACAATATTTTATGGTACTATAAAGATTATCCTCTTATCTATTTAATCCCTCGGCTTGAAATCGGTGGTGGAGCTGACCGGCCTTTTTCGTCTACCTGAGGTTCGTGGTGGAGTTGACATTCCCCCGTTTTGAAATAAATAGGCTGCATGACTGGTCTTATTCGTTTGTTTTCTCAACAAAATGTTAACAAGCATTGGCACATACAAAACAAGAGAAATAAATCCTAATCTCTGTTAATTTAACAATTAGTTCGGTTAATTGATCAATGAAAATATATTCGAAATTAATTTGTGGGCACACGTGCGTGGAATGCAATTAGATTAATTTGAACGCACATGTGCGTTTTACAGAGAGTCTGTTATCCGTGTAAATAGCTGAAAGTCATTGCTTCCGATCTTTTCAAAGAAAATAAAATCTTCAACGTTATGGTCTACCTATTCGACTGTGAAATATACCCGGACTAGGCAGTAAAAATACAATCTTTTTTTAATTTCTTGGGAAATTAAACCAGAAGATAGTAAAAATACAAGTTTTAAGTCTGTGACCCGATTTTCATGTAATTTGAAGAACATAAATTTATCAGTATGAACTCACTCTATTAGCTTATTTCCTTTCTACAATCTTATTTCCTTGAACATTTTCGTCCGGGTTATGTCCTTAGTGCCCTTTTGCAATAAATATATTCAATTATACGCGGTCGGTTTGACGGAAGAGTGACTTTTCAATGGAAATGTTACTTTACTGTCAAAAAATATTTTATTTTCAACATCATCTCCTTTCAACTCTACACACAGTCCAGCAAGTTTCCGATTCTTTCAAACCATCCAAAAAATAATCGGAAGTTCCGCAAAATACGCGGTTGTCTCTACAATTACCTCTTAATTTGTCCGAAATCGCTTTCCACCAAGCCATTTTTTTAAGTTTGGAAACAGAATGTAATAGCAGGCGAATAGGCAGGAAAATAGTCGTGATGAAACAAAACTCTTTTCTTCAACAATTGCGATAGTTTTTTCGGCAGTGTCAGCAAATCAGCATAAGTAATGCAACCACCTTGCATATACCTGTAATGTAACCTTTCATGCCTAGTATTGCATATTGAAACCGGTCTATAAGTGATACTGTCCTTTAGAATTGCAAACTAAATTAGTTGGTTCTATCTTGCAGATATTCCAACCCCATTTAACGTGTAATTCAATGTCTTTCGTGGCATATAGCCAGGGAAGTAGTTGTTGCTTCTAAGTGATCGGTCTTTGTTCTTTGATTTTCAAAGTTTCTGTAAGGCGTTATAATAGTATTATACTATTACCTTTGAGATTAATTAATTATCTATTCTTATTGTCATTTTTTCAAAACTCAAAATATATCATCTTAACAATTTGGGACTCTTGTACTTATTCATCTTTTAAATTTAAAAAAAAAGGGTGGCGAATAAGGGGATAAAAAATACCCAATATTTGATTCGGCGGAGACGATTCTGTCTTTGGAATAACATTGCCTACACAAAATATAAAGTCAATCGGTCATGCTTTCTTGAAGTGAATGTTCTTCGTAAATGTTGGAAGAGTGCATTTCTTGCCTTGAGCGCGATATTATCCTTTGGATGCGAAGATTGTAATAACTATTTACATTTTTTCTTATCGTTATGGGTGGGTAATTCTTTAATATCAAATGAAATCGTATTTTAATCCAATGTACTTACACATTTCGCAATACATCATTAAAGCTTTCCAATAAGAAAATGTGAATGCGTTTATTAGTATTTTACATTAATTGTACGATTAAGTGTACTGCTAAATTATAAATATTATACAAAACGGATAAACGTATACAGAGCTGGTTCTACTGAATTTTGTAATGTTTATAAAAATATGCCACAGCGAAAACATGAAAACTGAAAAAAACAGTTAAAAATGTATGGAATATCATAGTGTACAGAAAATGGAACAGCACTAGAATCACTGATGTAACAGCTGATCCTACATTACCGAGCCCAACTAATACAGAGAATGTAGCTTGTTTAGCACAAAACATTAATGAGCCCACCTTCGGGACGAAGAACGTTTCCGTGTAGGTATATCATCGTCATTCGATTAGTTTGTATGCCCTCTCCTCAACATTTCAGATGGACCCAATTTCGACGCATATATTTGTGAAAATATATGAAATACTGCCACGGATGTCCCGAGATCATGTAATAATGGATTCTTTTAGCTTTGACATCTGAATTGAATTATTGATTGGTTTATATTAATACTGCTTTTATCAACAGTAAAAACACAAGATCGGATAAATTTCTCTTTGCAACGAAACAGTTTTGCCAATCACTAATTTTACGAAAAAAACTGACATGATAAAATCGCGACACCGAAGGTGGAGCGATTTTATCTAATGTCAGTTTTTCGAGCAAATTTAGTGATTGGCAAAATTTTGAGTTAAAGAGGAATTTATCTGATGAAAGAAAAGCTCGAGTGTTTTTTGGCAAGATAAATTAACGACAGAATATATGGATGAACAACAACAATAATTATCTTTATTAACCAAACTTGCGACTCATTGTTATTGTGTAAAAGTGACGTCCGTTTACTAGATATTGAGGAAGAGGAGTTTTTATAGCGATAAAAAGGATGCACCTTTTTTATCGATGTCAAAGTGACAATAACATTTCCAGGTATATAACATTTTAACATTTAATGGCGTTTTAGTTATTTGAAGGCAACCAAAAAGCTTAGAAAAATATATTAAATTATTAGGCAACAAGTAGAATAGTTTTTTATGTCCAAAGACGAAAAAGAGTCTATTATAGTCTAGCCTGCAAATTGATTGCCGAGGCGCAGTCGAGACACTATAGTTTTTTCGTCCGCAAACTCTTTTCGTCCGCCGTTCCAAAAAATAAGTTCCATTTGGGGAATCCACGAAAAAATTTGTTTATTTTATCTCGACTAAATACTAGATTTTTTCGCTTTGTACTCTACGCCTTGTTTTTCAAAAATGCAATAAGTTTCGGAAATTTGGATGTGTTAATGTTTTAGCGACCGAAAAGATTGCGGATGGAAAATACTTACATTCAAAAATAGTATTTTTCATTCGGACAGTATTACATAAAATGTAATTTTTTTAAAGGTCAACGAAAAATATATGAATGTTGTCATAGACATTTTTAAAAAAAAATCAGGGTCGGATTTAAATCTCCCAAGGCCCGGGACTAAAAACGGTAGGGCCCACTCGGGAATTCGAAATCAGGGATAATAATTTATATTATCATTAAAAAATAATTTTAATTTTGTAACAATACAATAACATAATCGAAATTGTTCAACAAACTAAATAAAAGAACATTACGGTAAGATATACAACCCTCTTCCATTGATATGGAAAAACTTTACATTTAAAAAATTAAATACTGGCATTTTATGAGGTTGATTGTGAATGGTCTAGATATTCATATGGTGAAAATTTTTTAAATATTAATTTAGTGGAAAATGTTTTGCTTGTTCTGAATCCCCATAAAATGGAATAAAATTCAGGTTTTTCAAAACCCGTCTCATTTTATGGCCAGTTTTATGAAAACCTGGAGTCTGACTTTTTGACATTTCTTCACATATTGGCTAATATCTCGGGAACCTTAAAGTTTGCAAGGTTGTAGTCTACGCCATTCGATTCAGAATTGAATTTTCTATAAAAAGAGGAATTTTGAAAATTATGAGTCTTCGCGAATTAGTAAAAGTTTCGGTGTGGACTGAAAATTCTAAAATCCATATCTAAGGTTTTTCGATGTGGAAAATTTCTCCTTTTATAGAAAATTCAATTCTGAATCGAATGCCGTAGACTAGAACCTTGCAAACCTTAAGGTTCCCGAGATATTAGCCAATATATGAAAAAGTCAGACTCCAGGTTTTCATAAAACTGGCCATAAAATGAGACGGGTTTTGAAAAACTTGAATTTTATTTCATTTTATGAGGTTTCAGAACAAGCAAAACTTTTTATCAAGAATAACATTTTTCACTAAATTAATATTTAAAAAATTTTCACCCATAGGATACTCCATCCGTGGACACGCTGTATAAACTATATTATAGTTTTCCATTTTTAAAATGAAAAAAATAAGTTAAAATTTTAATTTTCCATTTTAATTTAGGAATGAATGTAATCATGTTAGATGTATGTAAATTAATTTTGAACTTTTAGTCTTTCGGCATGTCTAAACATCATGTTTCTAAATTTTTTGAAAAATTACAAGTTATAGTGATATCGGAGAGGGCCCGGTGCTATAGACCCTTTCCACAAGCTAAATCCGGCTCTGAAAAAATACATAACAGTACTTCAATTAAAATAGTAGTTCATTATTTATCATTTTCACAGACAGTTCGCTAAGATAAAAAAAAATTAAAAACTTCGGCAAAAATATTAACCTCAAAGTAGATAGTCTAGATCCTAGATCTAGATACATATTATGTAAATGAAGAACTATAATAGATTATCTACGTATGTTGTAGTTTTGACTTGATGCGAAAATAATTAATCGTTGTTACGAAATGATTTATTTTTAGATATAGGCGTACATAATGTTTCCAATTTTTTTTTAATATTTATACGAAAACGTGAATACATATTTTTATAAAAAAATATGTCCTTGAACATTATTTTTGTCGGTTAGGTAAGTAAAAACAGTATTATAGTAATTACCGATGACACATAAAATATAATAATGTTAGTAAAAAAACTGAAAATCACGATTTTTTTGTTTATTTACCACATCAACCATTCTAGGGGTTAGTATTTTGATAAAAGAAAGTTTAATATTTAATTTATTGTAAATGCATCTTGGTACCGTTTCTGTAGTGTAGATGTAAAAGGGATGTATGACTAATACGGAGGAAAAATTGTTATTGGTATTTCTTCACCTCTAAAAAAGGTAGCCTGAACCTCACTTTAGGTTTGATCCATTTAAGCTTTTAATCGCTTACATTCCACAACATAAAGGAGTAGCAGCTACAGCAGATCATACTGAATCGCGTCAGCAGGTTTGGCGTGCTTTGGAGGTCGTTTGAAATACGTAAGAGGTAACTTAATGATATTTTTGGATTAAAAATATTGAAAAGTTCCCTATTGCTACCAGATATTCCAAATATGGTCTTTAATGGTAATTTTAATGTTTGTTAAAAGAATTAAGAGAGACCTATGAATAGTTTTGTTGAAAATTGATTTCATGACAATTTGTTCCACAAATCATAATTATGTTTGTTGTGAATGTATGATATTTATTTTTATCGCGACTAGAAAATAATAGTGATTTTAAGATAAGAACGTGAGGTTTCAATTTAAATTAATTCCAATCTTTTTGTTTTATTTTAATATTCTTCGAGTATAAAGTATCATGTCTCCAAATGCCCGTCTGTAAATGACTTAATTATACCAACGTTAGTAAATTTATAAGTTCTCTTCCTTGGTTTCTATCGGGAAGCAATCTGGAAAAATATTTTATTTGTATTTCTTAAAACGAAAATAGACACGGAATATTTGCTTCTCTCTATGTGCAGCTGTCGTATAAAATTATGTGCCCAGTGTTTTCAATACTGCCTTTTGGCATTCAGCGGCGTATCCAAAGTATTATAGGATTTCTATATTAAATCGATAGTATCTATTACAAGTATTATGGTTTTTATTGTTACCTTGGTTTATTAACTGGTTTTTGTTAGTTTCGTTTTTTTAATAAGTAATTGCTGGAGGCATGGTAGTTTTTTTACTCCTACATTTATTTCCATACCTTCTGGGTCCTTGGTCTTCCTTATTCTATTCAATCTAGTCTAGATCATTCTTACTATACACTTATCTCACTGGACTGTTATTAACCATTTACTAAATATATCCTTACCGATTTTACGGTTTTACTTTTCTTTTGTGATCTTATCATGTCCTGGTGCCTTTCCATTTTTTAGTACTTTTATTACCGTCTTTAGTTCGTCCATTTTAATTTCTTCATTTTCGGTCTCCTGGTCAATATTTCTGGTATTCTCGGGTTGTTCTAGGCTCTCCTCACTTTCTTGTGCTTGTTGTCCTAATAATTCTTGGAAATGTTCTTTCCATCTATTAATGATTTCAGTTTCATTTTTTAGTATTTCTTGTTTTTGATTTTTGACATAAAATTCACTTACTGATTTTTTTTTTCTAAATGATTTTAAAACTTTGTAGAATAGTTTTCGATTGCTTGAATTGTCTCTTTCCATTTTATTTCCAAAATCAGACCACATCTTTTTTTTTGCTGAAATGTGAAACACTAATGTTTGAGTACCAATGAAACAATACCTGTTGGGCGCTAATGAAACAATTAAAGTTTAAAGTTGGATGATGATGAGAAACTAGATTTTTAAAATTAACAAAAAAAAATGATTTTAGGTTGTATTGTAGGTTCTTGCCTAACTAACC